>CM055275.1:77838067-77911514 GCA_029237695.1 Conchocele bisecta
GATCTAACATATATTGCAAATGTGCATGTGATTTACTGCTATACCTTCGATTTGATATATAAAATGACCATATTCGGTCAAAAATAAAATTTGACCCCTATTTGACCCCTCGGGCCATGACCATTTTTGACCCAGAGGCCACCATATGAACAAATCTGAATCTGTTAACTATCCGTCTTATACAAAGTCGCGAAATCGGCTGGTTTGTGAGAAAGACAATTTGCCTACTTTTCAACGGCGGACATCTTGGATTTGGTGATGACCTCATTTTAACAAAAATGGACAGGTTCACCCACCATTACGTTAAGTTTGCCATCGGCCAAACAGTTCAAGAATACGTTTGAAATCTTTAGTGAACAACTTTTTTACCTTTCGGTGCCACTTGGATGACAAAATATCTGATTTAGACAAAAAATGCTCCAGCGTGTAGACTATCGATACCTTCGATTTGATATTATATAACCATATCGGGCATAATTTGACCCCTAGGTTGACCCCTCGCCACCTCATGACCCAGGGGCCACCATATGAACAAAAATCTGACACGTTAACTATCAATCATTCACGACCAAGTTTCGTCGAAATCGGCCAAGAGTTAGAAGAAGATTTGACAATTTACCTACTTTTCAACGGCGGACATCTTGGATTTGTGATGCCTCCATTTTTACAAAAATGGACAGGCTTTCACCCACAACAATTACAGTTAAGTTTGGCCAATATCGGCCAAGCAGCAAGAATACTTTGAAAATTTAGTAAAAGAACAACTTTTTTACCTTTCGGTGGCCATCTTGATGACAAAATCATCTGATTTAGTACAAAAAATGGTCCAGAGTGATCAACTAGTCGATACCTTCGATTTGATATATTATATGACCATATTCAGGCAAAAATATAATTTGACCCCTAGTTGAACCCCTCGGGCCACGCCCATTTTTGACCCAGGGGCCACCATATGAACAAATCTGAAACAGCGCTAACTATCGATCATATCATACCCGTATCGTCGACAAATCGGCCTGGCGGTTCGTGAGAAGAAGATTTTTTAAGAATTGACCTACTTCTCAACGGCGGCCATCTTGGATTTGGTGATGACCTCCATTTTAACATTAAAAATGAACAGGCTTCACCACAGACCATTACAGTTAAGTTGGGCCAATATCGGCCAAGCAGTTTACAAGAAGAAGACGTTTGAAATCTTTAGTAAAAGAATGACCATTTGAACTATCGTGGCCATCTTGGATGACGTAATCATATGATTTAGACAAAAAATGTTCCAGAGTGATTGTCTCGTCGATACATTCGATTTGAGATATTACATGACTATATTCGGTTAAAAATAAAATTTGACCCCTATTTGACCCCTCGGGCGACGCCCATTTTTGACCCACGGGCCACCATATGAACAAATCTGAAACAGCGCTAACTATCGATCATTCATACCAAGTATCGTCGAAATCGGCCTGGCGGTTCGTGAGAAGAAGATTTTTTAAGAATTTGACCTACTTTTCCATGGCGGCCATCTTGGATTGTCGATGACCTCCATTTTAACAAATCTGAAATGGCATCACCCATATATCATTACTGTGAAGTTTGACCAATATCGGCTCAGCAGTTCGGGAGAAGAAGATGATTGAAAATGTTCACGGACGGACGGACGACGGACGACGGACGACGGACACTTTGCCATAACAATAGCTCACATGAGCTTTGCTCAGGTGAGCTAAAAACAGAGTGATGGTTATTCAACTAACTCTGGAACTCGAAAAACTCTTACAAACAACATATCCGCGATCATCGGGGGCTGGACATGTGATGTCCTGGCAGTTTCAAGTTTAGTCACACGAGTGAGTTTACAAATGTATGTAGTTATTGTGCTGGCAGTTTCAAGTTTAGCCACACGAGTGAGTTTACAAATGTATGTAGTTATTGTGCTGGCAGTTTCAAGTTTAGTCACACGAGTGAGTTTACAATGTATGTAGTTATTGTGCTGGCAGTTTCAAGTTTAGTCACACGAGTGAGTTTACAAATGTATGTAGTTATTGTGTTGGCAGTTTCAAGTTTAGTCACATGAGTGAGTACAAATGTATGTAGCTATTGTGCTGGCAGTCTCATGTTTAGTCACACGAGTGAGTTTACAAATGTATGTAGTTATTGTGCTGGCAGTTTCAAGTTAGTCACACGAGTGAGTTTACAAATGTATGTAGTTATTGTGCTGGCAGTTTCAAGTTTAGTCACACGAGTGAGTTTACAAATGTATGTAGTTATTGTGCTGGCAGTTTCAAGTTTAGCCACACGAGTGAGTTTACAAATGTATGTAGTTATTGTGCTGGCAGTTTCAAGTTTAGTCACACGAGTGACTTTACAAATGTATGTAGTTATTGTGCTGGCAGTTTCAAGTTTAGTCGCACAAGTGATTTTACAAATGTATGTAGCTATTGTGCTGGCAGTTTCAAGTTTAGTCACACGAGTGAGTTTACAAATGTATGTACATAGTTATTGTGCTGGCAGTTTCAAGTTTAGTCACACGAATGAGTTTACAAATGTATGTAGCTATTGTGCTGGCAGTTTCAAGTTTAGTCACACGAGTGAGTTTACAAATGTATGTAGTTATTGTGCTGGCAAATTTTCATATCATAGCCCAAACTGGGAAATGTTAATACATAATTAGAAGTTGCAGGGTAGGCATATGGAGTGCCGGGTCCCCCTCCCCCATATAAATCCACCAATGGCGGCAGCTCATTTTAAATATGGGTGACAAATGACTTTTATATGCGAGAATGAAGTTGCATTATTTTAACTAGAAATGTGGCCTGTCGGCACACGAATACCCCCACTGGCAGCCAAAGAAAACGAGGCATTTTTGATTATAAGCCATTTAGCCGAGCATTACGCATCAAGTCTGTGGCCTTGACCCTGGGCATAGTGTATATCCATGATAATCATACTCGGTGTAGAAGATATAGAGCGGAAAGGAATTTCAATAGGTTTGACCTTTGACCTTCAACTGTGACCTTGACCTTGGACGTAGGTGCGTGGTTATTGATCGCGACACACCTTCTCATCATGAGAAACATTTGTGCAAAGCCATTTGATAATCCATGCATCGGTGTAGAATATATAGAGCAGAAGGGAATTTCAATAGGTTTGACCTTTGACCTTCAACTGTGACCTTGACCTTGGACGTAGGTGCATGGTTATTGATCGCGACACACCTTCTCATCATGAGAAACATTTGTGCCAAGGCATTTGGTAATCCATGCATCGGTGTAGAAGATATAGAGCGGAAGGGAATTTCGATAGGTCTGACCTTTGACCTTGACCTTGGACGTAGGTGCGTGGTTATTGATCGCGACACACCTTCTCATCATGAGAAACATTTGTGCCAAGGCATTTGATAATCCATGCATCGTGTAGAAGATATAGAGCGGAAGGGAATTTCGATAGGTTTGACCTTTGACCTTCAACTGTGAACTTGACCTTGGACGTAGGTGCGTGGTTATTGATCGCGACACACCTTCTCATCATGAGAAACATTTGTGCCAAGCCATTTGATAATCCATGCATGGGTGTAGAAGATATAGAGCGGAAGGGAATTTCCAACAGACCGACCGACAGACCGACCGACAAACTGACTCCTATATACCCCCAACAAACTTTGTTTCAAACTTTGTTTGTGGGGGTATAATTACACCGATTGGCATTCAGGGATGAACTATGTTCCCCGAGGGCACTTGTCCTCGAATCCACAATCCTCACTCCCCACCCTTCTTCACCAGGTCATAGATTGTGTCCACACAGAATGTTCACGCTGGTTACGCCACTCAACATCGTAAGCTAATAGTTGCACAAATATTATAGGAATGAATGGCCTTTTTGTGGAATTTATCGGTGTATAAACTTGGAAAAGTCGCGGGAATACTGGACGAAGGCCGGAAGGCCTCGTCCAGTATTCCCGCGACTTTTCCAAGTTTATATCCCCGATATCCCCGATAAATTCAACAAAAAGGCCATTCATTCCTTATAATTCCAGCTTTTGAAATAAATTCATCAAGAAAATGTGTTTATTTTTCGTTTTCTTAAGAATTATTTTACGGAAAGTAGTTTGGCGTGGGAGTTTACAGGGATATAAATTTTGGACAGAGACTTGCTACGGGCCAATCAAATGTTAAGGAATTGTGTAAATATTTTTGTGCTGGAATTATTGATTTAAAACGAAATCAAATAAAAAATATATGTTCATCTTCCATCTGGCAAGTGTTACTAATCAAATATATAACAAATTCACACCGTGAACAAACCGTAAAAATCCAGCGACCTCACTGTGTGTCTTGTGTAGTATGTATTGCTTACACACAAACAATCAAGAACCTGCATTTGTTTCGCCAAATTCTATACAAACAAGGGATATATATGTCATAATAGCTGCATTTCTACCTCCGTTCATCATAAAATGAGTGGCACTCGGTATACTAAATGGCATATCATTTGCCAAGTACTGGCTAGAATTGGTCGAAAGTCTCAATTTACCAAGATTATAGATGGCAAGATCGGTTGGCATACAATAGGTTGTTCATATTTAAGATTATTTAGCAATCAAAGTGCAGCGTAAGCGATGACATCGCTGAGATGTGGCCAATTAAATTATGCGTTCACCATTTTAGATTCATAAGGACAAACAACGAAACAGAGTGACAATGCCAAAGAACAACAGTTAGGTGACAATGTACAGTGCCTCAAACATGGCTAAGTCATTTATGTTGCGAGTAACTCATGTTGTATCCCTAGTAAAATATTTTTTCGCGACACCATGGCCATAACGTCAAACATGGTTTCTCGTTCAATAACGTCATAAGTACGTGACGTCACGTAATGACGTCATACTATGTGCACTGACATACAAGTCATCACAGAACATATTGGTGAAAGTTTCAATAATTTATCACTTTCCGTTTTCTACTCCCACTCAATTTAACTTACACCCGCAAACGTAAATGTGATGGCAAAATGTGAAATTTTACGGCGACGTTAGACAATTTGAATCGTCGTTTTTCCGACGTCGTTTGTCGCTTTTCACGACGTTGTTATTAAGCCCGGTTTTCGTATGGCGCGGCCCATATATATTAGACTCTGAAAATGTTCTAAACTTTTGACGCAATTTACAGAAAATATTGTAAAATTAACGTATTTCATGAAATTAGTCAGATGTCCGAAGGTACAAAATCACATGGCGTGTCTCAAATGTGGTTAAACATTTCCAAGTGATTTCAGTTACGACTTCACATTTTGGAAATTGACTCCGAAATCTGGCGAGATAGCTTGAAAATGATGTAACTAAGAAAACAAAAGTTAGATTTTGAAAATAGGTCCACAAATAAAACAAGAGGGCCATGATGGCCCTAATTCGCTCACCTGACTCCATGAACACCACATCTATGGTCATTTTAGGCCGGGTCCCAAATCGAGTGTTTGCCGGAAAACTCGATGCATGTATTGTCTTTATCATAACTTTCTTATTATTCCGCCGATTTGATGAAATAAAACACACGAAAGGCGGGAAATTATACAGAAAATTATACAGAATCCGTAACTGTTGGTCGTTTCCTGATCTGTCCAGCCAGTATACCAAACACGTCGACACAATGTTGAAAGAAAAGTAAAACGAGACCATACAGAGGCTAAAATTAATGACAACACGTCACACTACCTTACAACCTGTGCATGAAATAAATCATAACCAAGTTAATTGCACACAATTAATTGTGGTAAAAATAGGCATTATCAGATATAATAACATGTGTAGTGTCTGTCGCCCCTCTGTCGAATTTGGTGACATCATATATATCTGTATCATTAACCGATGAAGCGACTATATTAAGAACTGATTTTGTATATATAGTGACATGATTGCAGGTAGTAGTGCTATATGCAAGCGCATACTATTTGGCAATGCACATCAGACACTTTTGAAAGGTATTTTATTATATATATATTGACTCAAAATAACTAACATTGTGAAATTAGTTTGTTCCTGACCAGTTCTTTACAAAAACACTATAAACATCATAAATACACACTACATTATTACAAGCCCATGTTATACATTTAAATGTAGTGTATGTAGGCCCACGCATCCAGGCGTGTTTTAGGTAGCACAGTTTGAAAACGAGGAACCTGATCCAAAAACTGTTTTCACACAATATGGCCAACATATCGAAGTTAATATTTTTGCATGAAAACATTGAATTGTATTTGATGTATTTTTTTACTAATGTGACACACAAATTCCCTATATAACTGTGAAACACCCTAACAGTGAATTACACAACTAAGCAGCAGTAGTTCACACCACTCTCGTGCGTACCATATATGGAGAAATGACGTTGCAATGACGAGTTTCCTTCGACCAATCAAGTCATGTTCTCAGACACACCCTCTCAATCACGAGGCAGTCGCCGTCACTACGGCCCACCTCCAGAAATTAATTTGCATATTTCTTGGCCATATCTTACGCTTGAATCACTTTGTTTTTATGTAGAATCATGTGTGAAATGTAAACAAGAGTGCCATGATGGCCCTAATTCGCTCACATGACTCCATGAACACTATAGCAGAATGTGACAGTGAGTTCATGTGTTTTAAACAAATTGTGCTATTTTTAGATGGCGGTCTTCTTGGATTAAGCGACGACTCATTTTACCAAATCTGAAAATGCTTCGCCCAAGGATCTCAACTTCCTATGAAGTTTGGCCAACATCGGCCATGTGGTTCCTGAGAAAAAGAAGTTCAAAATCTTGAATAAATGGACCTTTTGGTGGCCATCATGGATGACATAATTATCCGATTCCGACAAATATTGCACCAGAGCAACCGCCTCATCGATACCTTCAATTTGATATATGACATGAGCATATTCGGTCAAAAATAAAATTTGACCCTAATTTGACCCCACGGGCCATGCCCATTTTTGACCCCGGGGTCACCATTTTCACAACTTTGAAAGAGCATTGTAAATCGATCATTCCTACCAAGTGTAGTTGAAATCCGGCAAGCGGTTCATGAGAAGAAGATTTTTTAAGAATGTATGCTATTTTTAGACGGCGGCCATCTTGGATTAGCGATGACCTCCATTTTAACAAATCTGAAAAGGCTTCACCCATGGATCATAACTGTTAAGTTTGGCTACCATGGGCCAAGCGGTTCATGTGAAGAAGAATTTTGAAATCTCTAATAAAAGAACGACCTTTTGACATTTTGGCGGCCATCATGGATGACATAACAATCCGATTTCGACAAAAAATGTACCAGAGTGATCGCCTCATTGACACCTTCGATTTGATATATAACATGACCATATTCGGTCAAAAATAAAATTTGACCCAAATTTGACCCCACGGGCCACGCCCATTTTTGACCCCGGGGTCACCATTTTAATAACTTTAAAAGAGCATTGAACATCGATCATTCCTACCAAGTTTCGTTGAAATCCGGCTAGCGGTTTATGAGAAGAAGATTTTTGAAGAATTTATGCTATTTTTAGACGGCGGCCATCTTGGATTATGAAATGACGTCATTTTAACAATTTTGTAATCCCCCTACCTAAGGACCATGACCATGAAGTTTGGTGACTATAGGCCCAATGGTTACCGAGGAGAAGACGTTTAAAAATGTTCACGAACGACGGACGGACGACGGACGGACGACGGACGGACGGACACATTGCGGTAACAATAGCTCACATGAGCTTCGCTCAGGTGAGCTAAAAACGTTTATTTAACCAGGTGAGTTGGATTATCTTGAAATAATGCCCCTATGATAGGGTCCTATCGCTAAACAAACTCAGTTCACTACGCTCACTCGTTTGTTGAGTGTAAGGACCCAATCAGTTGTGCTTTATTTCACGATAATCAAATCACCGTGTTAAATAAACGGAATATACTCAATTTATTTCAAATGCTGGAATTATAAGGATTATAAACTTGGAAAAGTCGCAGGAATACTGGACGAGGCCTTCCGGCCTTCGTCCAGTATTCCCGCGACTTTTCCAAGTTTATACCCCGATAAATTGTACAAAAAGGCCATTCATTGCTATAATAATCAGTTGACCTTGTTAAATAAACGCAATATACTCCAGGTTTCCAATAGCCTGCAAATCAACGGTCACAATGGCCAATCAAGACTAAATTTATGTGTAAAATAAAACGCTAGTATGTTTTATACAGCAAATTTGACCCGTTCTGCAACGTCCCGGAGTCAAAATCAAATCTCAAGGGTCAAAATGCAAAAAAAGGGTCTCTATTGAAAACTGTCATACTGTTTTAGACGTGTAGAAACATGTATAGTCATTGTTTAGTCACTTTGTTTTATGTCTGTTTGTTTGTTCATTGGTGTTTAACGGCCTATCAACAGCTAAGGTCATTTAAGGCCGGGCGAACGGGTTCGATCCCATGTAACCTGCTGCATTGGGGGAAAATCACAAAAATAAGAACAAAATATTTACATCGGGAAAAAAAATATATCTCAGACCTGAAATTAGAATACCGGTAACCTGACCTGGTGTCAGGTCTGTACCACACCAAAGTCATTTGGCCCCTTCCCCTAAAATAGGGGTATAACCAGATTCAACTGTCACATCAGGGTTCAATTTTGGGGGAGACTTGGGCGAAGTTGTTGCTGTTTATTTCGCCCAAGTCCCCTATCTGTCCGACAAGGAAAAATTCAAGTCGCCCTTAAAATCCTGGAAAAAAATGAAATATTACACATTTCATTCATACCCTTGGGGAGAACGGCTTCCGGTGGATGTTACAAACACGCTAATCTCAGCAATTAGGCGCGTCATATCGGGTGAAATTGAACAGCTGATTTGTTTGATGACACCTGGTGTGTATTTGCGCATGAGTGAATAATTAGTTCACGGTAAATGGGCAGCTTTGAGAAGTGGAAAGAGTATCGTCACTCGGTCACTTGAAAGAACCAATAATACACCGTTAATTACCATTAATCTGTTTAGCATAATAATAAAATTATTCGGATGGGAACAGCGATCCTTGTTTAATTAAGGGCCTAATTGATTAATTATCTTGGTGATTGATGAACCAATTCCCAACAAGAAAACCAAACATATTCATTATTCAATGCTGTCAATTTAGTCAGTTAATTGTGACTACATGTTATTTTTGTTTATGCATCGTCTCTGGTCTATTAGCGTAATTTTCACATAGGACTTGTTTAAAATTTGAGTAATAAACGTGTGTCCATAAATACTACATGGTATCACTCTTTGACTGTCATAATGTCGCTGTCAGGTTGGTTAGCGGGCAATTCACCCAAACCTGCCGCAAAACGTAAATTGTCCGAGTAAGAATCAGATGTCTTCCAAATCTGTCTTGCAATATTCTTTTGACTGATATAAAAAGGATGAGTCTGGCAAATGGCACTGTACGCTATGCAGAGCTGCTAAGTCCGATAATATCTATTCTAGGGGTCACGATACCACCGCTAAAACTACAAATCATGCTTGACACGCTGCTTGTAAGTATCAGTCATATCTATTCTAGGGGTCACGATACCCCCGCTAAAACTACAAATCATGCTCGACACGCTGCTTGTAAGTATCAGTCATATCTATTCTAGGGGTCACGATACCCCCACTAAAACTACAAATCATGCTTGACACGCTGCTTGTAAGTATCAGTCATATCTATTCTAGGGGTCACGACCCCCATCCCCACTAAAAACACAAATCATGCTTGACACGCTGCTTGTAAGTATCAGTCCATATCTATTCTAGGGGTCACGATACCCCCACTAAAACTACAAATCATGCTCGACACGCTGCTTGTAAGTATCAGTCATATCTATTCTAGGGGTCATGATACCCCCGCTAAAACTACAAATCATGCTCGACACGCTGCTTGTAAGTATCAGTCATATCTATTCTAGGGGTCACGATACCCCCACTAAATCTACAAATCATGCTTGACACGCTGCTTGTAAGTATCAGAGTCATATCTATTCTAGGGGTCACGATACCCCCACTAAAACTACAAATCATGCTTGACACCTGCTTGTAAGTATCAGAGTCATATCTATTGTAGGGGTCACGATACCCCCACTAAAACTACAAATCATGCTTGACACGCTGCTTGTAAGTATCAGAGTCATATCTATTGTAGGGGTCACGATACCCCCACTAAAACTACAAATCATGCTCGACACGCTGCTTGTAAGTATCAGAGTCATATCTATTGTAGGGGTCACGATACCCCCACTAAAACTACAAATCATGCTCGACACGCTGCTTGTAAGTATCAGTCATATCTATTCTAGGGGTCACGATACCCCCACTAAAACTACAAATCATGCTTGACACGCTGCTTGTAAGTATCAGTCATATCTATTCTAGGGGTCACGATACCCCCGCTAAAACTACAAATCATGCTTGACACGCTGCTTGTAAGTATCAGAGTCATATCTGGAGCCGAGATTATAAAATTTTACTAAAATCTGGGACTCGCACTCATGCATGCTGATTGGCTTATCATATGTTTATGATCATCAGCTTGATTTATTCTGAGATTGATGTTTCAGCTTTAACCAACTACTTTCATTTCAGCAGATATCCGATAGTACAAAATATTGCACATTTAGATATACATGTAGCCGTGTATTAATACATGTAACGCGTATACATAGCTATTGATTTTTTCCGACACATCGACATCAAAGTCAAAGCGCACGAGATTCACGTGCGTAATTAACCCTTATATAGAGCAGGAACTAGAAATTGATGTCTGCTTTTTTTTCATATTTGATACTGGAGACGATTCTCATGTATTTGTTAAGAATTATTGAAAATAATATATGAGCAGCAGACGACAACAATTTAATTCAGCATAGTCAGGGAAAATATGATTTTGATCACTTCTCCCTAATTTCCCCTCACTTCTCCATATTTTGCCCGGCCCTGGAGGGAGAAGGAGAAGTGACCAAGATTGAACCCTGCACATACAAAATGCCACAGAAGTATGTGAGGGCCACACCTTGTCTCCAGTCAGAATTCCGGTAAGGATGAACCCCGATCATTAAATTACACATCACATTCTCCCACCTGCCACCCACACTTTGTTTTAAGAATAAAAGAAAATGACTACCCGGTAAATAATGACTACAAACGGCAGAGCTGCAAATGGACCAAATGTTGACTGGTAAAAAAGTGCTGCAGAGCTGCAGATAAGCTTTGTGTGTAAAGACTATTGTACCCCCTGATTTCAAATTAAATGCACAATTTATTTTTACAAATGTAATATTGATTTTCTTCCTTACTAAATAGGGAACAAATGATGAAAAATAAAAATAAATTTGAAAATTCACTTATTTGAGCTGCAAATTTATTACTGTATTTTCACTACTCAATTTGAAATCAGTGCGTATTTTCACACAGCTGTGAGTATTTACATCAGTGCGTATTTTCACACAGCTGGGAGTATTTTTGTATTCCCACTTTTGATAATCAATGCGTATTCTGCTAAAGCAAGAGCATAAAATACGCCAATATGCATCTTATCGAGAGCTTTGCTGTATGGCGTGACAGGTCACCATTGAAATTACAATACCCATACAGCATTGAAACTACAATATCATGATCTGCTGACAGGCACCCGTACTATACCAGCAGTTGCTTGTAGGCCAAAATCAGATAAATGGAAATAATAACGGCCATCACACTGACATTTTCAAGTTCTCTCTTTTGCTATAATTCCACTTGGATTACATGAGCATGTATTCTAATTTTTGGTTTATGGCCAAAAAAAGATAGTTGATCAAGCACATTAGTTGTTTTTTCACTAAATTGACCGGACAAAAGTGATGGGCGTTATTTTGACAATTTATTTCCTAAAAAACCTTCTTATCCCTTTCAATTGTATGTGCAGGTAAGCTCTTATTGCAAGTAGTGGAGGAAATCCTTTAAATTTAAAGAACATACAATATGGCGAAAGTTTCCCATGTCTCGGGATATTGCTTATTTTAAAGTGACGGGCGCTACTTTTTTTCACAAACTATATTTTTTATTATTTTCATATATCTATGAAGTGTTTTCAACACTTTTCACACTGATATTGCAACACTGCATTAATTATTTATTCCGTCCATTATTACAAGCATAAAAAAATCACATTATTTAATGCCAATTGGTATCCACAATGAGTGGCCGTTATGCTTGACAATTTGACATTTACTAGAAAGTGGTGGTTGTTATGATTGACATTGTATGTTAAATTGCAACTATTTTACCAATTAATGTTCAGTGTGCAAAATCAGAGATAGCCCCATACACTTGGATTCCATGAGCATTATATTCAAATTTTTGGTTTATGGCCAAAAAAGGTAGGTGATCAAGCAAATTAGTTTTTTTAGGGTTTTTTTTCACTAAAAACAAATGACCTGACAAATGTGATGGGCGTTATGTTGACAATTTATTTCCTAAAACATCTGCTTATCCCTTTCAATTTTATGTGCAGGTAAACTCTTCTTGCAAGTAGTGGATGAAATCCTTTAAATTTCAATAAAATACAATATGGCAAGTGTTTCCCATGTCTCAGCATCTATCTTATATTAAAGTGACGGGCGTTACTTGTTTTCACCAACTACAATTTCATTATTGTCATCTCCAGTAAGTGTTTTCAACACTTTTCACACCGATATTGAAACACTACATTAATTATTCATTCAATCTATTATTACCAGCATCAAAAAATCATGTTATTTAATGCCATAACTTTTAAGTTTGGCTACCATGGGCCAAGCGGTTCATGTGAAGAAGAATTTTGAAATCTCTGATAAAAGAACAACCTTTTGACCTTTCGGCGGCCATCTTGGATGACATAACAATCCGATTTCGACAAAAAATGCACCAGAGTGATCACCTCGTTGATACCTTCGATTTAATATATGACATGACCATATTCGGTCAAAAATAAAATTTGACCCCAATTTGACCCCACAGGCCACGCCCATTTTTGACCCCGGGGTCACCATTTTAACAACTTTGAAAGAGCATTGTACATCGATCATTCCTACCAAGTTTTGTCGAAATCCGGTTGGCGGTTCTTGAGAAGAAGATTTTTGAAGAATTTGTGCTATTTTTAGACGGCGGCCATCTTGGATTACGTAATGACGTCATTTTAACAATTTTGTAATCCCCATACCTAAGGACCATGACCATGAAGTTTGGTGACTATAGGCCCAATGGTTACCGAGGAGAAGACATTTGAAAATGTTCACGGACGACGACGGACACATTGCGGTAACAACAGCTCACACAAGCTTCGCTCAGGTGAGCTAAAAACCATGGGCAGTGGTGTTTACTGTAGTATTTGGTTGGTTATCTACATTTTGGAAACTATCGGAAAATTCCATGAATAAGTGTGTATCTTCAGACTGTAATAGGCTGAATCAATGTTTCCCAGGCTGAAAGACTAACGTGTAGATTGAGATGAGACTGTGCACATGCACAATCTACACTGTTCACAAAGACAATAAGCCTGGTTTTGTAAGATTGTGTCCTGAAGGTCTACACAGCAGAAAATAATAGACTATTGTTCTCATCATAGGTGCATTTTGCTAGAAATGACAATTACAGTTATTTTATTGCAAGCTTTTATGGAATACATGTACTAATAGTCGGATAGTTTTGCAATAAGACACGTCGAGAGAGATTGGTTAACATTAATTAACCCTTAGAATGCTGGGAAGGAAATTATGGATGAAGACAATAAGCTTATATGAAGTAATAGAGATAGTAGGTTAGGTAGCTGGAAACTGTAACGCAAATCTCGGACAGACAGAAGGACAGACAGAATTGCGACTATAAGCAAGCAAGTTCTTATATTTTTGTAACAATAAACACAAATAACATAATAATCTGGCAATGTATTTAATGGATGGCTGAGGATGAGAATCGTCAAATTTATTTCCTCTTGGGGCATTAACAGCAATAACTTTTACAACTGAATGTAAGCCAGTGTATGATTGGCTAGCTTGAATTTACACTTACCAATGAATGAAGAGGGCCGTCAAACTGTGGTGAGGTAGAAGAATTCTGTGAGGGACGTTGCCATTGGCTCGATGATCCTGAACAGGTAAACACAGGTAAATTACAGGAAAACATTTAGCCAAATTTCATAGAATAAAACAAAAGTACCAAAGTCACAATGTTCACTAACCTCCCGCACAAATCTTGCCAATATTTGTCAGTTTATTTGAAATACTTGAATATTGTGCTTGAAATCAAGCAGCTTGATTCGCTGAGCCTGGCAGACAGTGGATTAATGTTGAGTTATCTGTAGCCGATTTCACCAACATTGTGTAAGTATACTTTTCTAGCAAAGTATATAGTTTGAGGGAGCAATCATTTTTTTTCCTGAAATGCATTATTTCATATAGAACTAACGACTGCACATATTTGATGATTAAAAGTATGCAGAACTATTATACTGAATTTATTACATTATCACAGCCATGATGATGTAATAAATTCAGTATAATAAAAATTAATAAATTTATCTTAAAATTGAAAATTTCTCCCTCAAAGTATACTTTGCTAGAAAAGTATACTTTGCAATGTTGGTGAAATAGGCTACAGATAAATTGCAATAAAAGGGGATTAACTCACCTGTCATGAGAGGTGGGGACGACACTGGGGTGGGGATTAACTCACCTGTCATGGGAGGTGGGGACGACACTGGGGTGGGGATTAACTCACCTGTCATGGGAGGTGGGGACGACACTGGGGTGGAGGGGGTTTGGAGCCGTAACTACTACTTGTGTGGTCGGCTGAATATATCTGAAACAGGCATGTTGATTGATTGATTGATTGAATTCGTAACTAGTGATTATGTGAAAATGATTGATCAGTTTATTGGTTGATTGATTGATATGTTCATCGGCAATGGTACGAAATATCTGCCCCTAAAACTGGCAAAACACAACACTCTCCTGATGAAAATGCTTTGGGGAGTGTATAACACAATACTCCTAATGCTGAGTGTATAACACAATACTCCTAATGCTTTGGTGAGTGTATAACACAATACTCCTAATGCTTTGGTGAGTGTATAACACAATACTCCTAATGCTTTGGTGAGTGTATAACACAATACTCCTAATGCTTTGGTGAGTGTATAACACAACTACTCCTAATGCTTTGGAGAGTGTACAACACAATACACCTAATGCTTTGGTGAGTGTATAACACAATACTCCTAATGCTTTGGCGAGTGTATAACACAAATACTCCTAATTGCATTTGGTGAGTGTATAACACAATACTCCTAATGCTTTGGGGAGTGTATAACACAATACAAAAATACTGGGCCTGGGAGTGTATAACTGGTGAGTGTATAACACAAATACAACCCTAATGCCTCGGTCAAGTGTATAAAAACAATTCTCCTAATGGCATTGGGGAGTGTACAACACAATACTCCTAATGCTTTGCGAGTGTATAACACAATACACCTAATGCTTTTGGTGAGTGTATAAAACACAATACTCCTAATGCTTTGGGGAGTGTACAACACAATACTCCTAATGCTTTGAGATGTATAACACAATACTCCTAAATGCTTTGGGGGAGTGTATAACACAATACTCCTAATGCTTTGGGGGAGTGTATAACACAATACTCCTAATGCTTGGGGTAGTGTATAACACAATACAACCTAATGCTTTGGGGAGTGCATAACACAATACTCCTAATGCTTTGGGGAGTGTATAACACAATACTCCTAATGCTTTGGGGAGTGTATAACACAATACTCCTAGTGCTTTGGGGAGTGTATAACACAATATTGGGGAGTGTATAACACAATACTCCTAATGCATTGGGGAGTGTATAACACAATACTCCTAATGCTTTGGGGAGTGTATAACACAATACTCCTAATGCTTTGGGGAGTGTATAACACAATACTCCTAATGCTTTGGTGAGTGTACAACACAATACTCCTAGTGCTTTGGGGAGTGTACAACACAATACTCCTAGTGCTTTGGGGAGTGTATAACACAATACTAATGCTTTGGTGAGTGTATAACACAATACTCCTAATGCTTTGGTGAGTGTATAACACAATACTCCTAATGCTTTGGTGAGTGTATAACACAATACTCCTAATGCTTTGGGGAGTGTAGAACACAATACTCCTAATGCTTTGGTGAGTGTATAACACAATACTCCTAATGCTTTGGGGAGTGTATAACACAATACTCCTAATGCTTTGGTGAGTGTACAACACAATACTCCTAATGCTTTGACTCCTAATGCTTTGGGGAGTGTATAACACAATACTCCTAATGCTTTGGGGAGTGTATAACACAATACTCCTAATGCTTTGGTGAGTGTATAACACAATACTCCTAATGCTTTGGGGAGTGTATAACACAATACTCCTAATGCTTTGGGGAGTGTATAACACAATACTCCTAATGCTTTGGGGAGTGTATAACACAATACTCCTAATGCTTTGGTGAGTGTATAACACAATACTCCTAATGCTTTGGGGAGTGTATAACACAATACTCCTAATGCTTTGGTGAGTGTACAACACAATACTCCTAATGCTTTGGGGAGTGTACAACACAATACTCCTAATGCTTTGGGGAGTGTATAACAACACTCCTGCCAGAATTACTCACAGAGGCTAATGCTTTGCAGAGTGTATCACTCGCCGTCTTTTGTTGAATCAGAATTAGGGAAAAACAGAGAATATAGGCTGAAAAACAAGCAAAGCAAGATCCCAATAAAGAGCAAAATGTAACACTCCAACCACAATTATACTTACAGAGGCTAATGCTTTGCCAAGTGTATCGCCGGCCGTCTGTTGTTGAACCGAACCAACCGGCCAACCAATTCATTGTTGAGAATGACTACACACTGGAAGGAACTGTTTTGATATCTGCTATACAGCGATTTCTTTGTTAGTTAGTCGATCTTGAGTAGTTGATTGATTGATATTTGGTTGGTCGATTTCAATTGATAAATTGATCGGTTGATTGATGGTGGACCGGAGTTGACACAGGTTGGTTGATTGATTTATAAGTTGTCATTGTTGAGAAGGATCAATGGTTGCTATGCAGTAGCAGGAATTGCTTGCTTGCTTGGTTGATTCAGTGACTGAGTGAATGACTGATTGATTGATTGATTGATTGATCCATTGATTGGTCGTCTGGTGACCCCTAGAGGTACCGCTGTATTGGTTTTGCTGTATTGGTTTTGTTTATTCGCCCCAGTGTACGTGGTTTACATACACATATTTTGTCTGTCATCACAGATGACATTTTACCTTATATAGATTCATGGAGCAAATGAACTTGATACATGTACAGAGCTCCAGATAAGCTTTGTGTCTAAAGCATACTACACCCCCTGATTTCAAAATCATTGCGTATTTTACTTTTACAAATTAATTATTGATTTTCTTCATTACTAAATAGGAACAAATGATAACCAAATATATATATATAACAAATTTAAACATTCACATATTTGAGCTGCAAAAGCAAACACAGTAGTTTCACTACTCAATTGAAAATCAATGCGTATTTTCACATTGCTGTGCGTATTTTGCACTCCCATATTTGATTACAGGTGGAAGACTCGGACCTATGACACCAAAAAAATGCCATTACCCCACCCACTTGTTCTCGTAAAGTACCATATTCTATTTATAAAGGCGAGTATCAATATGGCTATTATAGAAAGAGCCCTCTCTTTTCCGGCTCGCACAAACACAATAAACATCGATTAAATGTATGACTTGTGTCTCTGGCAATCGATAAAGGTATTAGGTGTGTGAATATACTCGCTCCAAATCGCTGTTTCCAGCATTTATTCAGTTATTTGCATTTTGTATACCCCATCCAAAGCAAAATTTGCGTGTACGAAAGAATCTCACACAGAATCGGGAGGCCGTCCGGCGTGGATTATCGGTCATATTTGGCCGATAGCTGATCGCCAGCTCAAACAAAAGTCGTGCACCATGACCATATACAGTAGCGTAACCATTTGTCGGGATTACTCCCGCGTCGGGAATTTTCGTAAACCGCATTTGTCACTATTCACAGAAAATTACACGATATTTTTCCCAGACATTTTTTTGCAGGAGAGTTATCTGTCAAATGGAGTAAAATGTTCCACATCACCCTTGGTCATGTAAGGTTATAATCAAATTTGTTAGAATACCTTCAAAATATTGTATTTCAACTATTCCCACTTTTGTCCACTCATAAACATCATTATTCAAAAAGATTTACAAAGCATGCTTCTGTCAATCTGTGTCACTGGATTCTTTAGCCATTTTGAGCAGTGAATGTCCTGTAAACACAGACTGGTAGCTGTCAAATTACCAGAATAGAGCTTCTCATTATACTGGGGGGTCTTATATGAAAAACAATAAACAAACTAACACAGAATTATATTTCATTACACAGATGTAGATATAAACTCTGTGTTTTTAATAGAATTTATTGTTCTGTTGATTATAAAAATGCTCAGAATAATAGTCTACAGTTTGTAGATTGTTATTATTGTGTTTTTGGTATAAATCCTGCCTGTAGTGTGCACCATAATGAATATGGTAAAATAGCATGTACCACAAATGAAAATTAAACGTGATCTGAAAGCATCTTGCATTATGATTATTAGCCTTGTGATAATATTATTGTCATTTATGACTGGCAAAGGAAATGGTGGAAAACTGTTTACTGTAAACTCCTCTGATAATTTAGATAACCATTTTTTACACTTATCCGATGGTGCGCCGCAATACAGGACAAGTATAATCCGACAACAAAAATACAGACTGTAAGGTCACAGTCTATTTTCTACAAGTGCCTGGATGATACGTTAACAAAATGGATGACATGGAAACGAGCGCGATTTTTAGATAAATCTGGTTTCACATCACTTTTACGATAAGTTTATGGTTTTAAAAAGTTTTGAATAATTGTTTTTATATGCGTATAGCTCTAGTAACTGGCCAACAAAGGCTTATTATCCAGAACCTAGGTATATCCACTGTACATTAGAAACTCCAACCATACAAAGCCGGAAAAGAGAGGGCTCTTTCTATAATAGCCATATTGATACTCACCTTTATAATAATTCTGCATACTTTTAATCATGAAATATATGCAGTGGTTAGTTCTATATAAATTTAATGTACATGCCTACTCAGTAGGTACAAAATGTTCTTTATAGGAATTAAATAAGTGTATAATTGTGTCACTATTTCACCAGTTCTAAAAATTATGAATGCCCACTACACTGTATATAGATATAATCATTTAGTAATATTTATGCATCAGTCAATGTAAGTCCCGCCCCCAAACCCCCCCCCTCCGGGGGGGAATAGCAGGGGCTTATATTTTCGCTGCTGTGAAAGCCCCGGTAAAAGCCCCGCACTGCGGGGCATCATGAAATGTTAAGCCCCGGGGTATGCCCAGGTAAAGCCCGGTTAAAACCCCGGTAAAGCCCCCGGGGTGTGTCCCGGCCCATTTGTAAAAGCCCCGGTAAAGTCCCCGCACTGCGGGGCATCATGAAAAAAAAGTAAAAGCCCCGGTGTATGCCCCGGTAAAGCCCCGCCCCTCCCCGGAGGGGGGGTGCGGGGATTCACATTGACTGATGCATTACTTTACTGATAGACTCACGGTGGTATTTCCAAAAGCAAATGAGGCATGATACTTTTTAATAAAACTATTTTGTGACGGTTCAAATGAGTGGCAAGAACATATACTGGCACTTTGAAAGAGAAATGGAGAAACAAGTACGAGACGCGTGGTCTGAACATATACTGTTAACAAAATTTCTGGGTGGGGGCAGTGGTGTGGGGGTGGCGGTGGAGGGGTGGGACGGGATGGGGGGGGGGGGGGGCATTTATACCTGAGCCACCAGACGGAGCTGGTACAGGTAAGGTGGCCATCCATCAACACGTCACTGGTCCGAGGGAGGGCCGCCCGTCACAAGGACCGAGGAGGAATCTGCCAGCCGGCCACTGGTTACACTGGCAAGTAACATGGTCCATTCTGCGTATGCACACGTCGATCCGATCGTGATGGAATTGCCTGCCTGCTGTCCGAAGGCGGCCGCCTATCCACCCACCCGTTACATATCTGTCCCGTATGGATGCACGTACGTTGCGCAGCAGGGTGTAGACCAAGCGGGCGGAGGCCGTACATGTTGCCTGGCCGACTGCAACACGGCAACTGCCTGCCAGCCTGTCTGTCGCACATTACACACTGCTCTACACGCTCATCGCGCGCAACGCTATCGGTCACGTGACGACGGGTGCATACAGCGGATTTCGATCAGGCGCGGCAGAGTACGACGAGACGGCTGGCTGGTTAAAAGAAAGAGTGTCATTTGAGAAAAAAATTGATTTGATTTAATGGTTTTTAACGGCCTGTCAACAGCTGAGGGAATTTTAGGCCGGGGAATGTCCCAAAATCAGAACTGATTATTTACGGAAATTTTTTTTTGTTCAGCCCTGAAATGTAAGAAATCGCATATGGACTGAATTCATTAGGGTACTTAACCCTTTCAACACTACACACCCCTATAGCAGTGTGTGCAAACAGTGTAGATGAGATGAGCCGGCTTGTGACGATCTGTACTTTTTGCAAGAAATTTTCATATTAAAAAAAATAAAATTAAAAAAAATGGACTAGTAACAAATATCATTTTGTGACAATTGGACTTGTTGGCAAATAAACATATCATCACAGCCCATTGCAGTAGTTTAAGGTTGAAACGGTTATACACACATCATACCGCTATCTTAATTGTTTGTCGTCTGCTGTTTATTTTCCATTTTTATCATCAAAAACATGCTTTGACAGCACTTCAGAATCATTTGCATGGGGGAAATGATTCTGAAGTGCTGTGAAAACATGTTTTTATTGAGAAATAAGGCAATATATAAACGCAACAGCAAACAACAATTGCTGTGGGTAGTGGTCTAAGGGTTAACGTGACAGGAATGCTGTAGATAAATGTAACTATCATTTTCCATAAAGAGCATGCAGGTAACATGAACATCGAAATACACAGAGCTCCAGATAAGGAATTAGTAATTGAGTATTGTCACTCCATGATTTCTGAAGCAATTGAGTATTTCAAAATTGTAATTAGGTAAAATAAAATAACACTACTGTTTACACATCAACAGACAGCAATTATTGAATAGTTTTGAAATGAAAACATGTCTTGGCATTGAAATAAAAAGATGCGTTTTCATGGAAAATAAGAAAAATATGATATATTTGTGGTCTGTTTATTGTTTTCTGCAGCATGATAAGTGTACCACGAATTTTGTATTGCTTTTTGATACTCGCTACTTCTGATTTCAATTGGGTTTTTGGGCAATTTGTATTGGGTATTTAAGCAAATACGCAGCTTATCTGGAGCCCTGAATACAATTACCTATCTAATACTAAATGACAGAAGGTAAGTCCATAAATTCCAATCACACGGAATATACAATTCCAGAAGAATACCAAGTGATTTTGTACCCAAGAACTTGTGTGATTTTTCATGAAATATAGTCACGGAAGGTATGATATTTTCCGTAAATGATGTCGAAAGATGATCAAATTTTATTCCGCAATGATCGTTTCATTGAACTGGTTCCATAGCATAGTGGCTCACTGGAGACTGCTAATGGGTTGTGCGACCAGTGTAGATCCAGATCAGCCTGTGCATCGTCTCTAGGTCTCTAGTCGGGATACTGGTAAGGATTAATCCCGATCGTTAAATATAGGGTTAACTTTATTGTAATTTTGAAATTTGCTGCATATATCAACAAATGATAGGTGGGAAAATCTGTTTAATGGCGACGCGCTAGCAATGCAATCGTCACAAAATGGATACAGATAATATAAAAGACAGATGAAGTAGTAAAAGTCATCAGTATACAGCCGAGATTATCTAAGCTAGGGGCGGGACGTCTGGACGTTTATACCTTAGCTGCAAGGTGGAGCGGTTGAGGTGGCCATCAACGAGTCACTGGTGCAAACACACGTTGTCCGTGCGTGCGTCCATGCGTGTACATCCTCGCATTCACTCAGTCATGGACATGCAACGACTGAACGAGGAATCTGTCTAAGTACAATCCTCCATCCCAGGCGCGGATACAGAAATAATTGCAGGGGAGGGTCTGTAATTACACGTCGGCATAGCCGACCTCCGCGAGCGGAAAATCGTAAAGTAGGGGTGGGGGGTCTGGGGGTCTTGCCCTAGGAAATTTGTAGATGCCAGATCGCCACAGATGCGATTTCCTGACACCGAGGCCACGAAAAAAGTCATCCAACTATTCGAGTATTGTAGATTTTCGTATTTTTTTCTTTTTTTGCCGGGAGCAGCCCCCATCCCCCTCCCCCTCCCCCCCCCCCCCCCCCCCCGTATCCGCGCCTGCGTTCTGCTGCGTATGGGCCAGCGGCTAAATTCGAAGACTGGCGTAACAGCGTATGCATATGATCGAGCACCAGCTGCCTGCTGTCTGAAGGCGGGCGGCCGCCCAGCCACCCACATGCCGTAATCACTGCTGCAGTGCAGTGCAGGGTGTAGACCAGCGGGCGGAGGCACAGGTGGAAGACTCGGACCTACGACACAACAAAAATGCCTATTAAAAAAAATGCCATTACCCACCCACTTGGTCTCGTACATTACCATATATAAATAGAAGATGGTAATGTACGAGACCAAGTGGGTGGGGTAATGGGATTTTTTAATAGGCATTTTTTTGGTGTCATAGGTCCGAGTCTTCCACCTGTGGGCGGAGGCCGTACATGTTGCCTGGCCGACTCACAGATTGAAGTAACGGACCGAGGTCTATAAATACATTAAATATGCCTAAAAGCATAGTAGAACAAATATTTTGTTTATCCCCTCCATCTAATCATTATAATGATTAGATGGAGGGGGTAAAAAAAAATAATCTTCATTTATTGATGCATTTAGGCATATTTAATGTATTTATAGACCTCGGTCCGTTACTTCAACCTGTGGGCCAACTGCGACACAGCATTTGCAACTGCCTGCCTGCCAGTCTGTCGCACATAACACACTGTTCTCAAGGGCGTAGCCAGGGACACATTTCTGATACGCACACATATCAAATGGAGAACATTGGGTGAGCACGGCTCACTCGTCGACCTAGCGAAGTGAGGGAGACTGCTAGGGGGTTCCGGGGGCATGCCCCCCCCCCCCGGATATTTTTTGAAACTGAGATCCTATCTAACGCGTTTTCCTGCATTATTTACGGCACCATTTGTTTGTAATCGACATGTACGTTTGATACAAAATGCGTTCTATTCCAGACTCAATAGCCCCCCCCCCCCCCCCCCATCCCCCCCCCCCCCCCCCACCCTCCACACCCCCACACCCAAGATTTTATTGCATATTTCGAAAAATAAGCCTTTTTATTTTTTTAATTCCTTTATTTTTTCTCGTACGCACGTGCGTATGCCTGGCTACGCCACTGGTTCTACACGCTTGTCGCGCGCACCGCTATCGGTCACGTGACGACGGGTGCATACAGCGAATCTCGATCGGGCGCGGCAGAGTACGACGAAACGGCTGGCTGGATAATAGAAAGAGTGGCATTTGAGAAAAAAAAGCAGCATGAAAATGAAGTTGAAAAAAGAATGTGAGCTAGCCAACGTACGTTTGCGACTGGTCCAGTACAATAAACAGGATCAAAGTACTAAAAGTACTGAACATAGGGTACTACAAGATTAAACTAGATTGATTATTTGATTGATTGTTGGTGTTGCAGTTTCATTAACCCTTAAAGGTACATGCCCACTCAGTAGGTACAAAATGTTCTTTACATCAGAGACATCATCCGAGACATTTCCTGGCAAAATAAACATTCATGCGCCATTATCCCACGTACTGATTGGCATTATTATACATTTTATATCATTTTATACCACCGCGCGTCACTATCAGTTGTACACATATTTAATTCCTATAAATGACATTTTGGGCTTACTGAGTGGGCATGTACCTTTAAAGCGTTGGAAACGACAATTGTCGTCTGCTGTTTTAAATATTTTTATATTTACTCCTCAAAAACATACTGAGACGATTCTACTGCGCTGCCAAAACAGGTTTTTAAAGAGATTAAAATATACAAAATGAGCAGACGGCAATTTTATTTTTCAGCGTTTTAATGGTTAAGGGGTAAACTATTGATATGGCACAACTTGAAGTACAGTATGCACTGCTACAGTATGTACCAAAACATTCAACAACATTACAGATTATGCATAGCAATATCAGAAAGATACGGTAACACATATACAAGACATCATCAATTCAAGTATACAGATTCCAGAGCGATGACCGTAAATGGGGGCAAATCACGCGCAACAAAATAATCCGATGTATTTTTGTACGTAGAACATCCGTTGTTGATATTGTGCAGTGCAAGTAGTTTTTCATAATATTGTTTTCAATTAGCGGTTGGTATGACAGTTAAACGTTGAGTAACACAATGCATTTTGTTGTTATGGTTATTCCAAGATATCACTACGGACGTGCCCATCGACGGGGGTCTGGCTAACTGTCTGACGCGATTCCAATACATAGGCTACCCTATGTAAAAATGCTCCATATCCCGGTGTCAATCCACCAGGAAATGGGCCTTATACTGTGACTGGTCCAAAAAAATAAACAGGAAAATGCCCCATATTCCGGTGTCAATCCACAAGAAAAGGGGCCTTATACTGTGACTGGTCCAGCACAATAAACAGGAAAATGCCGCATATTCCGGTGTCAATCCACAAGAAAATGGGCCTTATACTGTGACTGGTCCAACACAATAAACAGGAAAATGCCCCATATTCCAGAGTCAATCCACAAGAAAATTGGCCGTATACTGTGACTGGTCCAGCACAATAAACAGGAAAATTCCCCATATCCCGGTGTCAATCCACAAGAAAAGGGGCCTTATACTGTGACTGGTCCAACACAATAAACAGGAAAATGCCCCATATTCCAGAACAATCCACAAGAAAATGGGCCTTATACTGTGACTGGTCCAGCACAATAAACAGGAAAATGACCCATATCCCGGTGTCAATCCACAAGAAAAGGGGCCTTATACTGTGACTGGTCCAACACAATAAACAGGAAAATGCCCCATATTCCGGTGTCAATCAACAAGAAAAGGGGCCTTATACTGTGACTGGTCCAACACAATAAACAGGAAAATGCCCCATATCCCGATGTCAATCCACAACAAAAGGGGCCTTATACTGTGACTGGTCCAATACAGTAAACAGGAAAATGCCCCATATCCCGGTGTCTATCCACAAGAAAAGGGGCCTTATACTGTGACTGGTCCAGCACAATAAACAGGAAAATGCTCCATATCCCGGTGTCAATCCACAAGAAAATGGGCCTTATACTGTGACTGGTCCAACAAAATAAACAGGAAAATGCCCCATATCCCGGTGTCACTCCACAAGAAAAGGGGCCTTATATTGTGACTGGTCCAGCACAATAAACATGAAAATGCCCCATATCCCAGAGTCAATCCACAAGTAAAGGGGCCTTATACTGTGACTGGTCCAGTACAATAAACAGGAAAATGCCCCATATCCCAGAGTCAATTCACAAGTAAAGGGGCCTTATACTGTGACTGGTCAGGCACAATAAACAGGAAAATGCCCCATATCCCAGAGTCAATCCACAAGTAAAGGGGTCTTATACTGTTACTGGTCCAGCACAATAAACAGGAAAATGCCCCGTATCCCGGTGTCAATCCACAAGAAAATGGGCCTTATACTGTGACTGGTCCAGCACAATAAACAGGAAAATGCCCCATATCCCAGAGTCAATCCACAAGTAAAGGGGTCTTATACTGTGACTGGTCCAGCACAATAAACAGGAAAATGCCCCGTATCCCGGTGTCAATCCACAAGAAAATGGCCTTATACTGTGACTGGTCAGCACAATAAACAGAAATGCCCATATCCCAGAGTCAATCCACAAGTAAAGGGGTCTTATACTGCGACTGGTCCAGCACAATAAACAGGAAAATGCCCCGTATCCCGGTGTCAATCCACAAGAAAATGGGCCTTATACTGTGACTGGTCCAGCACAATAAACAGGAAAATGCCCCATATCCCAGAGTCAATCCACAAGTAAAGGGGTCTTATACTGTGACTGGTCCAGCACAATAAACAGGAAAATGCCCCATATCCCAGAGTCAATCCACAAGTAAAGGGGCCTTATACTGTGACTGGTCCAGCACAATAAACAGGAAAATGCCCCATATCCCAGAGTCAATCCACAAGTAAAGGGGCCTTATACTGCGACTGGTCCAGTACAATAAACAGGAAAATGCCCCATATCCCAGTGTCACTTCTCAAGAAAATGGGCCTTATACTGCGATTGGTCCAACACAATAAACAGGAAAATGCCCCGTATCCCGGTGTCAATCCACAAGTAAAGGGGTCTTATACTGTGACTGGTCCAGCACAATAAACAGGAAAATGCCCCATATCCCGGTGTCAATCCACAAGAAAATGGGCCTTATACTGTGACTGGTCCAACACAATAAACAGGAAAATGCCCCATATCCCAGAGTCAATCCACAAGTAAAGGGGTCTTATACTGCGACTGGTCCAGTACAATAAACAGGAAAATGCCCCATATCCCAGAGTCAATCCACAAGTAAAGGGGCCTTATACTGCGACTGGTCCAGTACAATAAACAGGAAAATGCCCCATATCCCAGTGTCACTTCTCAAGAAAATGGGCCTTATACTGCGATTGGTCCAACACAATAAACAGGAAAATGCCCCATATTCCAGTGTCAGTCCACAAGAAAATGGGCCTTACACTGTGACTGGTCCAATATAATAAACAGGAAAATGCCCCATATCCCGTTGTCAAGCCACAATAAAAGGGGTCTTATACTGTGACTGGTCCAATACAGTAAACAGGAAAATGCCCCATATCCCGGTGTCAATCCACAAGAAAAGGGGCCTTATACTGTGACTGGTTCAACACAGTGAACAGGAAAATGTCCCATATCGTGGTGTCAATCCATAAGAAAAGGGGCCTTATACTGTGACTGATACAGCACAATAAACATGAAAATGTCCCACATCCCGGTGTCAATCCACAAGAAAATGGGCCTTATATTGTGACTGGTCCAATACAGTAAACAGGAAAATGCCCCGTATCCCGTCATCAATCCACAAGAAAAGGGGCCTTATACTGTGAAACAATGGAATCAATAGCCACAAACACTAGGAAATAACACGAAAACACTAGGAAACAATGGCCACAACAAACTCGGATTGAAGAAAAACACTAGGAAATAACACAAAAACACGAGGAAACAATGGCCACAACAAAAAAAGGATTGAAGACAAACACTAGGAAATAACACAACAAGAAACGAGGCAAAGCCACAAGGCCAGGTTTTTTCCAAGCATGGACACTTGGATAACATAATTATACCCACTTTTTGTAGACTAGATGGCCGTGGCCTGCATGTCGCGCCTTGGGGCGAGGCATGAACACTAAAAAAATAGATATAGTAGATGGAAAAGCTTTAACGAAAAAACTTTAACTGGACACACGGACGTACGGACGGACGTATGCCAAAATGCGGACGATATCGCGCTTTCCGCAAGCGGGTGCGACAATGATGATAAACACCCATGTGAAGTATCAAGGTAATGGGTGATGAAGCAGTTGCAGATATAGTACACGAAAAAACTTTAACAAATAAATTCAAAGTAATTTGACATTGCGCACAGGGGCCGCATGGTTGGGGGTTAGAGTGAAAATATGGACGATGATAAACACCCATGTGAAGTTTCAAGGTAATGGGCGAAGCAGTTGCAGAGATATAGTATAACAAAAAAGTTTTAACCAAAAAATTTAACCAGAAGTACTTTAAAAAGTTAACGTTGAAAATGGCTAAGTCAATTACGTAGAAATAATAGGTGAAGGTAAAAAAATGGTCACATGTTGGATAATTGTATGTGGTAGGCACCCCTTGGTTATGAAGCTGTGAAAGTTTGGTGGTGGTTCCTAGGTGGTACAGTACCAAAGAAATGGACAATTAACACGAAAACTTAACATTGTAAATGCGAAAAGTTAACATTGAAAATGGCTAAGTCGACTGCGCGGAAAAAATGGGTCAAGTTAAAAAAAAAGTAACATGTTGGATAGTGATATGTAGTGGGCACCCCTTGATTATGAAGCTGTGAAAGTTTGGTGGTCCTAGGTGGTACAGTACCAAAGAAATGCACTTGAACACGAAAACTTAACATTGAAAACGCGAAAACTTAACATTGAAAATGGCTAAGTCGATTGCGCGGAAAAAATGGGTCAAGTTAAAAACAAGAAACGAGGCAAAGCCACGAAGGCCAGGTTTTTTTTTTTTCCAAGCATAGACACTTGGATAACATAATTATACCCACCTTTTTGTAGACTAGATGGCCGTGGCCTGCATGTCGCGCCTTGGGGCGAGGCATGGACACTAAAAAAATAGATATAGTAGATGGAAAAACTTTAACCAAAAAACTTTAACCGGACACACGGACGGATGCCAAAATGCTGACGATATCGCGCTTTCCGCAAGCAGGTGTGACAATGATGATAAACACCCATGTGAAGTATCAAGGTATTGGGTGAAGCAGTTGCAGAGATATAGTACACGAAAAAACTTTAACAAAATAATTCAAAGTAATTTGAACTTGACAAAGGGCACAGGATCGCGCTTTCCGCAAGCAGGTGCGACAATGATGATAAACACCCATGTGAAGTATCAAGGTATTGGGTGAAGCAGTTGCAGAGATATAGTACACGAAAAAACTTTAACAAAAAAAATTCAAAAGTAATTTGACCTTGACATTGGGCACAGGATCGCGCTTTCCGCAAACAGGTGCGACAATGATGATAAACACCCATGTGAAGTATCAAGGTATTGGGTGAAGCAGTTGCAGAGATATAGTACACGAAAAGACTTTAACAAAAAAATTCAAAGTAATTTGACCTTGACATTGGGCACAGGATCGCGCTTTCCGCAAGCAGGTGCAACAATGATGATAAACACCCATGTGAAGTATCAAGGTATTGGGTGAAGCAGTTGCAGAGACATAGTACACGAAAAAACTTTAACAAAAATATTCAAAGTAATTTGACCTTGACATTGGGCACAGGATCGCGCTTTCCGCAAGCAGGTGCAACAATGATGATAAACACCCATGTGAAGTATCAAGGTATTGGGTGAAGCAGTTGCAGAGACATAGTACACGAAAAAACTTTCACAAAAAAATTCAAAGTAATTTGACCTTGACATTGGGCACAGGGTCGCGCTTTCCGCAAGCAGGTGCGACAATGATGATAAACACCCATGTGAAGTATCCAGGTAATGGGCGAAGCAGTTGCAGAGACATAGTATAACGAAAAAGTTTTAACCAAAAAATTTAACCAGACGTACGTTAAAAAGTTAACGTTGAAAATGGCTAAGTCAATTACGTAGAAATAATAGGTGAAGGTAAAAAAATGGTCACATGTTGGATAGTTGTATGTGGTAGGCACCCCTTGGTTATGAAGCTGTGAAAGTTTGGTGGTCCTAGGTGGTACAGTACCAAAGAAATGGACTTAATCACGAAAACTTAACATTGTAAACGCGAAAAGTTAACATTGAAAATGGCTAAGTCGACTGAGCGGAAAAAATGGGTCAAGTTAAAAACAAGAAACGAGGCAAAGCCACGAAGGCCAGGTTTTTTTCAAGCATAGACACTTGGATAACATAATTATACTCACTTGTTGTAGACTAGATGGCCGTGGCCTGCATGTCGTGCCTTGGGGCGAGGCATGGACACTAAAAAAATAGATATAGTAGATGGAAAAACTTTAACCAAAAAACTTTAACCGGACACACGGACGAACGGACGGACGTATGCCAAAATGCCGACGATATCGCGCTTTCCGCAAGCAGGTGTAACAATGATGATAAACACCCATGTGAAGTATCAAGGTATTGGGTGAAGCAGTTGCAGAGATATAGTACACGAAACAACTTTAACAAAAAAAATCAAAGTAATTTGAACTTGACATAGGGCACAGGATCGCGCTTTCAGCAAGCAGGTGCGACAATGATGATAAACACCCATGTGAAGTATCAAGGTATTGGGTGAAGCAGTTGCAGAGATATAGTACACGAAACAACTTTAACAACAAAAAAAATCAAAGTAATTTGAACTTGACATAGGGCACAGGATCGCGCTTTCAGCAAGCAGGTGCGACAATGATGATAAACACCCATGTGAAGTATCAAGGTATTGGGTGAAGCAGTTGCAGAGATATAGTACACGAACAAACTTTAACAAAAAAATTCAAAGTAATTTGACCTTGACATTGGGCACAGGATCGCGCTTTCCACAAGCAGGTGCAACAATGATGATAAACACCCATGTGAAGTATCAAGTATTGGGTGAAGCAGTTGCAGAGATATAGAACACGAAAAAACTTTAACAAAAAAAATTCAAAGTAATTTGACCTTGACATTGGGCACAGGATCGCGCTTTCCGCAAGCAGGTGCGACAATGATGATAAAAACACCCATGTGAAGTATAAGGTATTGGTGAAGCAGTTGCAGAGTATAGTACACGAAAAAACTTTAACAACAAAAAAATTCAAAGTAATTTGACCTTGACATTGGGCACGGATCGCGCTTTCCGCAAGCAGGTGCGACAATGATGATAAACACCCATGTGAAGTATCAAGGTATTGGGTGAAGCAGTTGCAGAGATATAGTACACGAAAAAACTTTAACAAACAAATTCAAAGTAATTTGACCTTGACATTGGGCACAGGGGCCGCACGGTTGGGGGTTAGAATGAAAATATGGATGATGATAAACACCCATGTGAAGTTTCAAGGTAATGGGCGAAGCAGTTGCAGAGATATAGTATAACGAAAAACTTTTAACCAAAAAACTATAACCAGACGTACGTTAAAAAGTTAACGTTGAAAATGGCTAAGTCAATTACGTAGAAATAATAGGCGAAGGTAAAAAAATGGTCACATGTTGGATAGTTGTATGTGGTAGGCACCCTTGGTTATGAAGCTGTGAAAGTTTGGTGGTCCTAGGTGGTACAGTACCAAAGAAATGGACTTAAACACGAAAACTTAACATTGTAAACGCGAAAACTTAACATTGAAAATGGCTAAGTCGACTGCGCGGAAAAAATGGGTGAAGTTAAAAAAAAAAGTAACATGTTGGATAGTGATATGTGGTGGGTACCCCTTGATTATGAAGCTGTGAAAGTTTGGTGGTCCTAGGTGGTACAGTACCAAAGAAATGGACTTAAACACGAAAACTTAACATTGTAAACGCGAAAACTTAACATTGAAAATGGCTAAGTCGACTACGCGGAAAAAATGAAGTTAAGTTAAAAAAAGTAACATGTTGGATAGTGATATGTGGTGGGCACCCCTTGATTATGAAGCTGTGAAAGTTTGGTGGTCCTAGGTGGTACAGTAACAAAGAAATAGACTCGAACACGAAAACCTTAACATTGATTGTGGACGCCGCCCGCCGCCCGCCCGCCGCCCTCCCGCCGCCCGCCCGCCCGGCTTTCGCCAATCCAATAGCCTGGATTTTTTTTCAAAAAACCTGGCTAAAAAAGTAACATGTTGGATAGTGATATGTGGTGGGCACCCCATGAATATGAAGCTGTGAAAGTTTGGTGGTCCTAGGTGGTACAGTACCAAAGAAATGGACTCAAACACGAAAACTTAACATTGATTGTGGACCCGCCCGCATCCCCATTGGGACCCGCCACCGCCCCGCCGCCCGCCCGCCGCCCGCCCGCCCGGCTTTCGCCAATCCAATAGCCTGGATTTTTTTTCAAAAAACCTGGCTAAAAACACTAGGAAACAATGGCAACAACAAACCCGGATTTGCAAAGACACTAGGAAATAACACGAAAACACTAGGGATCAATGGCCACAACAAACCCGGAATTGTAAAAACACTAGGAAATAACACAAAAACACTAGGAAAAAAATGGCCACAACAAACCCAGATTTCAAAAAAACACTAGCAAATAAGACAAAAATACTAGGAAACAATGGCCACAGCAAACCAGTATTTGCAAATAAAAAAAAAGGAAATGACAGAGAAACACTAGTATACAATGGCCACAACAAACCCGGATTTGCTGAAACACTAGGAAATAACACAAAAACACTAGGAAACAATGGCAACAACAAACCCGGATTGAAGAAAACCGGATTTAAGAAAAACACTAGAAAATAACACAAAAACAGTAGGAAACAATGGCCACAACTAACCCTGATTTAAGAAAACCACTAGGAAATAACACAAAAATACTAGGAAACAATGGCCACAACAAACCCGGATTTAAGAAAAACACTAGGAAATGACACAAAACAAGAGGAAACAATGGCCACAACAAACCCGGATGTAAGAAAACACTAGGAAATGACACAAAACAAGAGGAAACAATGGCCACAACAAACCCGGATGTTGACATTGTTTACTTGTGTTTTTGTGTTATTTCCTAGTGTTTTTGTAAATCCGGGTTTGTTGTGGCCCTTGTTTCCTAGTGTTTTTGTGTTTTTTCCCAGTGTTTTTGTAAATCAGGGTTTGTTGTGGCCATTGTTTCCAAGTGTTTTTGTGTTATTTCCTAGTGTTTTTTGTCAATCCGAAGTTTGTTGTGACCATTGTTTCCTAGTGTCGTGTGCTATTTCCTAGTGTTTTTTTGTTATTTCCAAGTGTTTTCACAAATACGGGTTTGTCGTGGCCATTGTTTCCTAGTGTTTCTGTGTTATTTCCTACTTTTTGTCTTCAATCCGGGTTTGTTGTTTCCATTGTTTACTTGCGTTTTTGTGTTATTTCATAGTGTTTTTATTAAATCCAGGTTTGTTCTGGCCATTGTGTCCTAGTTTATTGTGTTATTTCCTAGTGTTTTTGCAAATCCGGGTTTGTTGTAGCCATTGTTTCCTAGTGTTTTTGTGTTATTTCCTATTGTTTTTCTTCAATCTGGGTTTGTTGTGGCCATTGTTTCTTAGTGTTTTTGTGTTATTTCCTAGTGTTTTTGCAAATCCGGGTTTGTTGTGGCCATTAGTTCCTAGTTTTTTTTGTGTTATTTCCTAGTGGTTTTGCAAAACCGGGTTTGTTGTGGCCATTGTTTCCTTGTCTTTTTGTGGTATTTCCTAGTGCTTTTCTTCAATCTGGGTTTGTTGTGGCCATTGTTTCTTAGTGTTTTTGTGTTATTTCCTAGAGTTTTTGCAAATCCGGATTTGTTGTGGCCATTGTTTCCTAGTCTTTTTGTGTTATTTCCTATTATTTTTGCAAATCCGGGTTCGTTCCGGCCATTGTTTCCAAGTGTTTTGTGGTATTTCCTAGTGTTTTTGCAAATCCGGTTTTGTTGTAGCCATTGTTTCCTAGTGTTTTTTTTGTGTTATTTCCTAGTGTTTTATTCAATCCGGGTTTGTTGTGGCCATTGTTTCCTTGTGTTTTTGTGGTATTTCCTAGTATTTTTGTAAATCCGGGTTTGTCGTGGCCATTGTTTCTGTGTGTTTTTGTCTTATTTCCAAATGTTTTTATTAAATCCGGGTTTGTTGTGGCCATTGTTTCCTACTTGTTTGTGTTATTTCCTAGTGTTTTTGCAAATCCGGGTTTGTTGTAGCCATTATTTCCTAGTGTTTTTGTGTTATTTCCTAGTGTTTTACTTCAATCCGGGTTTGTTGTGGCCATTGTTTCCTAGTGTTTTTGTGTTATTTCCTAGTGTTTTTTGTCAATCCGGGTTTGTTGTGACCATTGTTTCCTAGTGTTGTGTGCTATTTCCTAGTGTTTTTGTGTTATTTCCTAGTGTTTTCGCAAATCCAAGTTTGTTGTGGCCATTGTTTCCTAGTGTTTTTGTGTTATTTCCTAGGGTTTTTGCAAATCCGGGTTTGTTGTAGCCATTATTTCCTAGTGTTTTTGTGTTATTTCCTAGTGTTTTTCTTCAATCCGGGTTTGTTCTGGCCATTGTTTCTAGTGTTTTGTGTTATTTCCTAGTGTTTTATTAAATCCGGGTTTGTTGTGACCATTGTTTCCTAGTGTTGTGTGCTATTTCCTAGTGTTTTTGTGTTATTTCCTAGTGTTTTTGCAAATCCGGGTTTGTTGTGGCCATTGTTTCCTAGTGTTTTTGTGTTATTTCCTAGTGTTTTTGCAAATCCGGGTTTGTTGTAGCCATTGTTTCCTAGTGATTTTGTGTTATTTCCTACTATTTTTCTTCAATCGGGGTTTGTTGTGGCCATTGTTTACTTGTGAGTTCGTGTTATTTCCTAGTGTTTTTGCAAATCCGGGTTTATTGTGGCCATTGTTTCCTAATATGTTGTGTTATTTCCTAGCGTTTTTGCAAATCCGGGTTTGTTGTAGCCATTGTTTCCTAGTGTTTTTGTGTTATTTCCTAGTGTTTTTGCAAATCCGGGTTTGTTGTAGCCATTGTTTCCTAGTGATTTTGTGTTATTTCCTAGTGTTTTTCTTCAATCCGGGTTTGTTGTGGCCATTGTTTACTTGTGTGTTTGTGTTATTTCCTAGTGTTTTTGCAAATCCGGGTTTGCTGTGGTCATTGTTTCCTAATAGTTTGTGTTATTTCCTAGTGTTTTTGCAAATCCGGGTTTGTTGTAGTCACTGTTTGCTAGTGATTTTGTGTTATTTCCTAGTGTTTTTCTTCAATCCGGGTTTGTTGTGGCCATTGTTTTCTAGTGTTTTTGCGTTATTTCCTAGTTTTTTATCTTCAATCTGTGTTTGTTGTGGCTATTGTTTCCTAGTGTTTTTGTGTTATTTCCTAGTGTTTTTCTTCAATCCAGGTTCGTTATGGCCATTGCTTCCTAGAGTTTTTGCGTTATTTCCTAGTGTTTTTCTTCAATGCGGGTTTGTTGTGGCCATTATTTCCTAGTGTTTTTGTGTTATTTCCTAGTGTTTTTCTTCAATGTGGGTTTGTTGTGGCCATTGTTTCCTAGTGCTTTTGTGTTATTTCCTAGTGTTTTTATTTTATTCATGTGTTTTTCAAGGCTATTCATGTGTTTTTTCAAGGCTCTGCACGTGTTTTTCAAGGGCAAGGGCTATTCATGTGTTTTTTGCTATTCATGTGTTTTTTTCAAGGCTATTCATGTCTTTTTTCAAGGCTCTGCACGTGTTTTTCAAGGGCAAGGGCTATGCATGTGTTTTTTGCTATACATGTGTTTTTTTCAAGGCTATTCATGTCTTTTTTTCAAGGCTATGCACATGTTTTTCAAGGGCTATTCATGTGTTTTTCAAGTTTTTCAAGGCTATTCATGTGTTTTTCAAGGCTATTCACAAGTTTTTCAAGGGCTATTCAAGGCTATTCATGTGTTTTTCAAGGGCTATTCATGTGTTTTCCAAGGGCTATTCACATGTTTTTCAAGGGATATTCATGTGTGGGCTATTCACGAGTTTTATCAAGGGCTATTCATGTGTTTTTCAAAGCTATTCATGTGTTTTTCAAGGGCTATTCATGTGTTTTTCAAGGCTATTCATGTTAAACAATTGGCATTCATGTTCACTTTGTAAATAAGATGTGCAATATCTCACGAAATATATTTACAAATATTTTCCTAAAATGACACCGAAGTTGACAAATTGTTCTGAGTAAATGCGGAATAGGAACAGAATGCTGTGAACATTTTGTCAACCTTCGTCATTTACAGAAAATATCACGGTTTCTGTAAATAGTTTCCATGAAAAATCACACATTCTAAAGGTATAAAAAATGCTGGCATCTCTCATATGACCACTGGTTCAACCTTCTCATCCAGCCTGAAACCTGGGGTGACCATATTTCTTATTAAAACTCACTAACTGTTTGTAACGTAATGGGAAATACATGTGCAAGACACCGAAACATTAATATGGCACCAATCCTGTGGTTTCTAGTATACTTGCCCCAACCCCAGTTCCATAGAGAGAGTAAAATGTTTAAGAAAAATATTTTATTTGATTATTGGTGTTCAACGGCCTATCAACAGCTAAGGTCATTCAAGACCAACGGGTTGGACTATCCCGTATTTAACCTGTCCATAACGTAAGAAAAATCAGAACCGACTATTTACAGAAAAATATATATCAGCCCTGAAACACCAATTTGTGAATGAACACTTTGTTTGAACACATTTGTTGACATGGTGAACACGTTGGACGTGTCGCATAAAGTCTTATTCTGGGTCATATAAACATTTTGAGATTTGAAAATCTGTTCTATATAGGGGTGAGAAAAAGTATCCATCATACGCACTGGTGGCATAACATAATCGCCAGTAATCGGATACTTGGGTGGAATATCCTTGTCCCACACCAGTGCATATGATATTTCTTACTTACCACGAATAATCCAGCGTCGTACAAAGTCACTCAAGTGAATGCAATTCAAAGACCATTTGTGACCTACGTGTGGGAAGCCAAAGTAGAAGGCGTTGATAATTTGCATACAATTTTATTGATATTTCCAGCATATGCCGGAGATGTAAAATAATGTTGTTCTACGTCTCTACCTTCATTTACATTATTAATAAGGTCACAGCTCATTTACATACATAATTGATAAGGTCACAGCTCATTTACATACATAATTGATAAGGTCACGGGTCATTTACATAAGCTCACCACTCATTTACTATAATATGTAATAAGCTCACTTCTCATTTAAATACGTGGTATCTAAATACAAAATAAGCTCATAGGCTCATTTAAATATGTAACAAGCTAATTTGCATACATAATAAGCTCATTAGCTTAGTTCATACTCGGCTCCACTAATTTAAAAATCCTTCACTTCTCACAAAACGTGAATTAGACAAATGGTTTGTGAGAAAAGAAAATAAGTAGCACATCATAGAATAGGTCATCTGGAAGACTAACAAGTGTGATAATAAATTACCATTTCACAACAATTTGCTTTGCATATTTATTACACTAGTGTATTATAATTACACTGCGACAGTTTGTGACATTTTAATACAAGTTGTTTAGTTTTCGTGTGTAGAAATAGTCGCAGTGTTATTACAATACACTATAGTCTGTTTCACGAAAGCTGCCCAAATTTTACGGCCATATAAACAATTCAAAAACCATATATTTTTTCGATAATATTAAATTAAAGGAAAATTTAAGAATGAGCCTTCTTTTTATTTCGTGAAATTCGGTCAAATATTGATTTTATTACAAAAAATTGATTTGTCTATGGGAATTTAACATGGGGGAAAAAGGAAATGTGGGAGGAGTCAAAAAATGAAAAATGTTGGAAATTGACTCCGAAACCTGACTAGATAGCTTGGATATGATCTAACTAAGTGAGTGAGTGAGTGAATAGGGTTTAACGTCCGCTTTTCTGACATAGAGGTACAAGCCTCAGGGAGTCTACACGCAGACGGGTCAACGGGGTCGAGTCCCATATCCACCTGTCCAAGGGGGGTAAATCCCAACTTCAGAACTCAATATTTACAATCAAAATATATATTCAGTCCTGAAATTAGAACAACCTGATCTGGTGCCAGGCCCTCGCCACACCAGCATCATTTATCCCATCCCCTAAAAGTAATAGGATTAGCACTAATCTTACTTTTATATATGGGGCATAGCCCGACTCAACTCTCACATACAAGAAAGCCAAAAATGTACATGAGGGCCAAATCCGGTATAGTGGGTTCCGGAAAGTATGAACCCAATCGTTAAGCCAGTTTAGTCGCCTTTTACGACAAGCAATGGCTACTGCAGCACTATTCTCAGGATCAGTTGATCTCGCCCCGGTGCCTGCACGGGGCTGCTCGTTTGAAGCAGGACAGGTATTTCATTGAACAGTACAGATGCTGATAATACCGTGCGGATGCACACGCTAATCTGCATCTATACTAGTCACATAAGCCCTAGTCACAGCCTCGTATATGTGTCTTGATGTTACAACTGCTCAAATCTGGGCTACAAGTTGACTACAATACACCGATCACTCGATAGGCTTGCATCCAATATTCAACAGTTTTGTAACCTGAATCTGAAATTGTTTCATAGTTTGTTTGTTGGGGTTTAACGGCCTATCAACAGCTAAGGTCATGTAAGGCCAGTCAATGGGTTTAGTACTAAATCCCATATATTACCTGTACAAGTACATGTACAAAAGGGGGGAAAACCGCAAAATAAGAACTGAATATTTACAATAACAAAACTATATATTCAGCCCTGAAATCAGAATAATCCTGATCTGATGCCAGGTCCTCGCCACACCAGAATCACTTGGCCCCACCCAAAAGCAGTAGGATCAGTAATAATCTTACTACTTTTATAATGGCCAATAACCCAATTCAACTCCCAGGTAACAAAAGAGCCAAAGATAAAAATGTACCTGTGGGCCAAACCAGGCAAATCGTGATTCCTACAAGGAGGAACCCCTACCGTTAATTTACGCCGTCACATTCGCCCGACCACCACCCACGAAATTGTTTCATACCCTAAATAAATTCCGGAGCCAGACGTATTTTTAGAATTTATGTACAGCAAATTATTTGAGACTATAAATAAGAAATCAGTAACACGTGATGTACGCCTCAAATCTTTAACGAGCACAGGGGCATGGGTGGGCTATAGAATGAACATATGGACGACGACAAATAGGCATATGAAGTTTCAAGCCAATCCAACTTGCAGTACCGGAGATAGTAGGTGGCCGGACGGACAGGGAGGCAACTATATGCCCCTCGGAAATTGTTTTCGGTGTACATCAAAAATTCATTTTTAATCCCGAGCAAGCATCACTTTACACAAACATGAAATAAACATGGTGTTTGCAGAAGAAGCATGCTCATATATTAATTTGTAAGAATTATGACAAACTGTATGTCATTATTACATACTGCAATACCACAAAGAATGGCGGACAACAATATATAGAATATACATAAATGTATATACACTTCACATAATGACAATAGGCACTTAAAAATCTCCGCACATGAAATATGGGATATTGTCAATATATACAAATGTATGCCAGTAACGGCATATAATAATGTAATAGGTGTAAGGAGACTCCATTAACGTAACAAACAAGGTGCAATTGAGAAATCAAAGCTGAAAGATAGTACAATGGCGCTATTAAATTGACTCGCATCTTGTATTCCCTCCCTTGCATGTGGCCGTATTTCCAACAGTGTTGATTTTGATAAAATGTAGTATTTCTGTAAATGACTTAAAAATTGTGTCGGACCAAATTCAGATTTGGAAAAGTGCAATACTTTCTTAAATTGCATTGAAGCGCCACTCACAAATGTTACAGAATTAAGAGCTAATGCGAATTTGGGAAAAATGGGATAACAAATGCAATAATTTCCTTAAATACATTGAAAGTTGGCACAAAAATTCAGAGCTCATGCGATTTCAATTAAGGAACGTACTGTATTTTTAACCCGAATCATTATCGGCGAAAATTGGATAAATACTAAGGGAGGTAATATCATATATCGGGTCAAACGTCGACTTCCAGATTGTATATCATTTGCAGCTCAGATCTAAGTACCATAAACGCTCTATGACATTGGGGCACAATTTGTTTTGTGACGGTTGCTTCGAATGATGTCAACATATTTGCCTAGCACCTCCATCACTATTACATATACAAATGTATACTTATTCACAGAAAACAAACTGTGTGCCAATATATACAGCAATTATGGTATTCGTCTATAAACGGGATATAACCTGCAGGTGAACTTTCAGCCAAGATAAATGTAGATTGCCACAGCGTCTATGGTTGGTTGGTGTACATGAGCTTGTCATAACAGACTAAAGACAATGTGACATTTTCATTTTGAATCAAGTGGCTCGACCACCAAGCAAGACCGAGCTCAATCAGCCAAACTGCACAATGTCGAGCCACAGGCCCCATTCCCCAAAACAGACACCGATAATGTACCACGTTGTGCACAGTATCCACTGAATGTTCACACACAAGCTCCACTCGTGTCTCTCAACTTCATCCTACTCCAACCATGTAGTGCTCGGCCCTGTTTCCCTGAACCCCACGATTCACTCAGTCTCCCATCATGCCCTCTTGTTGCTGCTCACTCGGTAAATCCGTTCTCAACAGCGAGTTATCTGTCAATATCGGCACAACTCCAGGCCAGATACACCTTCATATTGACGGTTGGGCTTGCCAACTCGGTTCTTCAGTGAATATTGGGATATCACTACTAGTCTACACCAGGTGCATGCTCAGATTAACCATCAGAGATGACGGACTATTCCATTCTCTCACGCGAGTAATATCAGTATATCACTACGCCAGACATTCATGTTAACCCTCAGATCTGCAACTTTCGTTCTGGTGATATTATCGTAAACACAATGCCAGAACCACATTCACATTAACCGTCGGATTTCGTTCCGGTGATATTGCCGCAAACTACGTCAGACCGACGCTCATATTAGCCATCACATTTGGCAATTTTGTTCCGGTGATATCGGCGTAAACACAACGCCAGATTCACATTCACAGTCGATGTTTAAGAAATTCCCATTATTGCCGTGATGGCTGACCGTTGTGTAAGGTTAATCGTCTGTTAGTATTCCGATCGACGTCCACTCGATGTCTCGTGCTACCACCAGCCACCTGGTTTACCCCCATCCGGTGCACACTGAAACACAGATGGATATTTATCAGACAAAGCTAGGAAATGCGTAGGAATTCCGAGGCTCACTGATGAATTCCTGCCGTTTCCCAGGCCTGCCAAACTATTGACGCAGGCTAGTGTCTTTTGATATCGGGTAAAAGTAGGAAACGAGTAGAAACTGATCAAATAGCGCACTCCGTCCGCCAGCCTGATAATGATCTATACATTCCCCGTTAGAAACACGACAGAAGCAGATCATGGATCTACACTGGTCGCAAAACCCATAAGCCCCATTTCTCCAGTCACATCCATATATAGAGACAGGACCTCGGTCACAGATGGGCCAGTGATCTATATTATATTGCTTGTTGGAAGCATAGGTGGAATGATTAACAGTGCAGGCTGATCTGTATCTACACTGGTCACAAAACCCATACACCCCATTTCTCGAGTCACGCCTACGTATATGTTTCTATCGTACCTTTCCAGGCATAGGTCCTTGTGCCAGATCTTCTGCGTTCACGTTCATTGGTCGACCGCCTGGCAGCTCGTCAGAATTCTCCTCCTCGCGACGTTTTAGACAGGCAGCCTTCGGGTTTAAATTCCGTTCTGAAACATTTTATAATGACAGTTAGGCCATTTTATGATCAGGATATATAATTTACTTTGATACAAACATTTGATGGACGCATTTGTAACAACCATAGGAGTGCAAGCAGGCGCGACGAAAATGTGAATGAGAAAAGCTAATATTATTTGACCTCGGACCTAAGGTTGTGATTGATGCGTGTGGTGAAAGTGAATGGGTTTAACGTCCCGACAACAGCTACGGTCATAGAGATGGGACTACTCTTTATAGTCTCATCCGACGGACCAGTGGGAAGGAACGCTGTGAAAGAGTTTTTCACGCCGATGGAGTCGACTGAACTGACCTCTCGTGCTGGACAGCTCTAGGCCACATCCAATCTCTGATGCTTGTGGAACTCGAGATGTATTCACTTTCACTCCTACCATGTCCAAGCATTCAACAAAACGTGAATGGGAATAGCTAATATTCTCTTGTGTTACCTCGAATCTGGGCCTCTCTCTAATGGATGCAAACGTTAGATTCCATTTATTGCATAAGCACAGCATCATACTGCGAACCTGAGCCTTTAAAGTTGTGATTAGATTGACTGCCTGCTATAACAGCATCATTCAACGAGTATAAATATCATCTTCAATCAACACAATTGCTAGATTCTATTTATTGCATATGCACAGCGTCATACCTCGAACTTGAGACTCTAATGTTGTGATGACATTAACGGCCTGTTGTAACACCATAAGTTTCGTGAGTGGCTGGGAACTCCCACAATGCATTGTCACCATCCCGCCCAGCTCCTTGAATGCTTCGCACCCTAGAAACGAGTTCTGATTTGGTGCCCAAGTTGCCCTTACTACATCAGATCACTAGGCCCAAGCTGTGAATCGCAGCAACGTTTACATTTAAGATACAAATCCTTAATGCAGTCAAGACACGCATACCGTCCTATGATACAGCAGTTATTGAATGAAGAAATTTTTGACACGTGTATAATGAATGCACAATACTGAAAAGTTGATAACATGCATATTCTGGCCAGGATGGACATATATTATGCGACATGCATACTGAATTGGGTCTACACCAATTGTATTGTGATGTTCTGTGACATTGCTCAATTTATCTCATTTTCCAGGTAAATCTAGATAGTCCAGATACGTTGTCATTTAAGGCCGTGCATATATTCAGCCCTGTCTATTTTAAGAACATAGGTTTGTCATCAACATGTTACATGACAGAAAACTGGTCAATATGCTCTCGTATAGACATGTTATTTTTTTAACAAAGGAAAGCAAATGAGCCAATGAGAGAGCCTCCATGTATAAGTAATATAATACATGTTATTATTATAGTATAAGTACATGTCACAGGCAAGCGTACATAAACCTATTGTAACCAGACAAAACTAATAGCCAATATTAACCCTTTCAACACCACAGACCTCTATAGAGACAATGTTTGCAAACAGTGCAGATCCAGATGAGCCGGCTCGCAACGAGCCGTCTCATCAGGATCTCCACTGTTTGTTAATAATTTTAAACGTTGTACAGATTACCCTTTTAGAAGAATGGGATAATTTGAATGAAATAGCGTGAAACATTGGCATGGAACATCCTATTAAGTTACTTGGTGTTGAAAGGGTTAACCCAATACAGTCGAAGCACACACAACTTTTACTGATCAAAAATCATCAGAAGTAAATGTTGCGACTACCATTTGAACCGTCTCAAATGAGTGGTCACAACAAATACTTCCGTTCAGTAACTAGAAATGGACGCTTGTCGACAAGCGCATGTGTATCCCCCTCCCCAGATACACAAGTAGTTTGAAAAAAGGGTGTTCGAGTTATGCTCCGGAGACAAAATCAGTGACGGAAAAACTAAGGGAGATAACTAAAGAATTAGTGATGCAAGAGTTGTCATGCTTGCGGGACACACCTTTAGGGTCGTGGTCTATGCATGTGTGAAGTTTCATGAAAATATTCCAAAGGGTGTTCGAGTTATGCTCCAGACACGAAATCAGTGCACGAAACAACAAAGGGAGATAACTAAGAAATTAACGACGCAAGAGTTGTCATTCTTACGTGCGACACACCTTTGGGTCGTCTTCTATGCATGTGTGAAGTTTAATATAAACTAGAAAATGTGTTCATAGAAAACGGATGTCCCACATATCGCTTTGATAATAAATGAGGCCAAATTCCAAGTCAACATTTTCTTTTACCTGAGCGTTAAAGTTTTTGAAGCACCAAGTATGTGACCTTGACCCTGGGCTTGGCGGGGGCAGGACAAACGTGGATTTGGCACAGGGCGGTAGAGGACCATTAGAGCAATGCATATATGAAATATGAAGCTGATCCGTGAAAGAAAACAGAAATTATAAGATATTTACCTGAGCGTTAACGTTTTTGAAGCACTAAGTATATGATGTTAACCCTGGGCTTGGCGGGGGCGGGACGAACGTGGATTTGGTACAGGGCGGTAGAGGACCATTAGAGCAACGCATATATGAAATATGAAGTTGATCCGTGAATGGAAAGAAAAATTATAAGATATTTACCTGAGCATTAAAGTTTTTGAAGCACCAAGTATGTGACCTTGACCCTGGGATTGGCGGGGGCAGGACGAACGTGGATTTGGCACAGGGCGGTAGAGGACCATTAGAGCAATGTGTATATGAAATATGAAGATGATCCATGAAAGAAAACAGAAATTATAAGATATTTACCCGAGCGTTAAAGTTTTTGAAGCACTAAGTATGTGACCTTGACCCTGGGCTTGGCGGGGGCAGCACGAAACGTGGATTTGGCACAGGGCGGGGTGGACGACCATTAGAGCAACGCGTATAGAAATATGAAGTTGATCCGTGAATGGAAATAAAAATTATAAGATATTTACCTGAGCGTTAAAGTTTATTTTTGAAGCACCAAGTATGTGACCTTGACCCTGGGATTGGTGGGGCAGGACGAACGTGGATTTGCACAGGGCGGTAGAGGACCATTAGAGCAATGCGTATATGAAATATGAAGATGATCCATGATCCATGAAAGAAAACAGAAAGTATAAGATATTTACCCAAGCGTTAATGTTTTTGAAGCACTAAGTATGTGTGTGACCTTGACCCTGGGCTTGACGGGGGCAGAACGAACGTGGATTTGGCACAGGGCGGTAGAGGACCATTAGAGCAATGCGTATATGCGTGTTCGAGTTATGCTCTGGATACAAAATCAGAGCACGAAACAACAAAGGGAGAAAAGTAAACAAGAATTCCGCAGAATCAGATGCCTCGCCTTGTCCCGCCTTGACCTCGAGCCTGGGCCCGAAAGCAATTTTCACTGGCCCGAACATATTATACAATTATTGAACCATAGAATATCAGATTATATTCTATGGCTCACTAGTCAATAATTGTTTTATTATATGATAATAGTCTGTATATAGCACTTACGACCTTATGCTACTAGACAAAAATTGAAAAAGAATTTGAAAAAAAAAATGAAAAAAAAAAAATGGAAAAAAAGTTTAAAAATTAAAAATAATAATGCTTGCTACTGGAGCCCAGAATTTTTTTTAATAGTCCTATATTTATCTACATATATCTGCACAGGTCCACATAATGCCACAATATTTTCAACACAGTTTACGGAAATGTAATATAATCATTTACCTGTATAAATTACCTGTAAGTGGTCAGTGGTCAGTTGTACATGCTAGCACATGTACAGGTGAATAGTCTGTATATAGCACTTACGACCTTATGCTACTGGACAAAAATTGAAAAATAATTTGAAAAAGAAAATGAAAAAAAAAAAATGGATTTTTTTTTTAAATAATAATGCTTGCTACTGGAGCCCAGATTTTTTTTTCAGTCAAATTGAAAAATAATTTGAAAAAAAAAATGAAAAAAAAAAAAAAATGAAAAAAAAAAGTTTAAAAATACTAATGCTTGCTATTGGAGACCAGATTTTTTTTTAATTTTTTTTATGTCCTATATTTATCTACATATATCTGCACAGGTCCACATAATGCCACAATATTTTCAACACAGTACCCAATGTAGTAATTTACCTGTATAAATTACCTGGTCAACGTGGTCAAGCACTGGACATCTGCACATGCTAGCCCATGCAAGCACATGGTTCTCCCAGTTTCTATTGTTCTCTCTACAGGTAAGGTGTACAGAGCACACAGAAAAATGTGTACAGAGCAGAACGAGAAAACAGGTCTTCATGCATTATTGTCCAGTTTGTAGAGTGCGCAAAACAAAAAAGGGAGATAACTGAAAAATTAGCTACGCAAGAGTTGTCATTCTTGTGCGCGACACACCTCCGGGTCGTGGTCTATGCATGTGTGAAGTTTCATGAAAATATTCCAAAGGGTGGTCGAGTTATGCTCCGGACAGGAAATCAGTGAGCGAAAACAAAAAAGGGAGATAACTAAAAAATTAGCTATGCAAGAGTTGTCATTCTTGTGCACGACACACCTTCGGTTCGTGGTCTAATTGAATGTGTTAAGTTTCATAAAAATATTCCAAAGGGTGGTCGAGTTATGGTCAATCAGTGCGCGAAACAAAAAAAGGGAGAGAACTCAAAAATTAGCTACGCAAGAGTTGTCATTCTTGTGCGCGACACACCTTCGGGTCGTGGTCTATGCATGTGTGAAGTTTTCATGAAAATATTCGAAAGGGTGGTGGAGTTATGCTCCGGACACGAAATCAGTGCGAGAAACAAAAAAGGGAAGAGAAACTCAAAAATTAGCTATGCAAGAGTTGTCATTCTTGTGCGCGACACACCTTCGGGTCGTGGTCTATGCATGTGTGAAGTTTCATGAAAATATTCCAAAGGGTGTTCGAGTTATGCTCCGGACAAGAAGTGTCTGCGGCGGACGCGGCGCGCTGTCAAATCCATAGTATCCCCCGACGGAGTCCGGGGGATACAATAAAGATTATAGGAACCAAAATGTTGCAAAATGTGTATACAGGTGTATCCCGAATATAAGGAGTTAAACATAGAATCTTACCGGCCCGTGTGGAGTTCCTTCGGTCATCATTATATCTCTGTATAATGTCCACATGAACGCTGTCACAGGACCAGAAAGAGAAACAAGCTTTGATGCCATCACTAAAGCAGCATGCAGGAAAACACACAAAACATTACGTACCTTTAACGGCAAGAATGCACTTCATCTCCGGCCGGTGTCCACTTGGTGCATTTTGTTTTTATGCTCCCACCGCTATCACAAGCTAACATTAATTTATTCTTTGTTTCTTCTATATCGTGGAGACGGTGAAGTTAAATGTTGCAATGGGATTTCCGTGACCGCTTAGTTACGACATCGAAAGTCGACATCAAAATGTTCTAATTACGGTAGCCAACAAATTCACAATTATGACCGAGGACATGTTGAGACTATATTCATAGAAAAGTAATTGATACTCACCGCCGTTTTTGTGAAATGTATTTTTTGGAGCTACCATCCGAGACACAGTCGCTTTAAAGGATGGGTGTAAACTTTTTTTTTTTTGAAGGATAATAAATAAAATTTACCTTGTAGACAAGTCAACTCACTAATGATGGTCACTCATTACAAAATGAGGAAAGGTATAATAGGTTGTAGGTCGCAAACATGCACTTAAAAGACAAAATCAGCTGAAAATCCTACCAACCATTGTCCCCGAAGCGCCATCATTATGTGGCTTTGACTGGAGAAATGGGTTTAGCGACCAGTGTAGATCCAGATCAGCCTGTGCATCTGCACAGGCTGATCTGGATCTACACTGGTCGCTATTCCATCAATGAAATGCAATATAGATCATTATCAGGCGACAGGAGTGTACTCTTCGATTTACACTTTAATCACTACACACCTCTTTACTGATTTAACAATGTAGATCCAGATGAGCTTGCTCGTGAAGAGCCGTCTCATCAGGATCTGCATTTTCTGCAAGCAATTTTCATGTTTTTAGAGTAGTCTGAAAATCGTTTTGTGACGATTGGATTGCTTGGACAATTAACACATCACAGTCCATTCAGGGCTGAAAGACACTGCTCACAAATCCCATAAACCCCCATTTCTCCCGTCAAACCCACAATCTCTATTGAAGACAACAAAACTACGATCTACTGACAACACTCGTGTTACCTTTCGCGTGAATTATTCGCTTGTCGCCTCACTCATTCTCTCTCCATCTTTGTCTCGGGAGATTCGTTCGGATCGTCGGGTTCTGTACTGAAAAAATATATCAATGATACAAATCGGCTATACGTGCGTGCGCTGTGGCGCTCACCGTTACCTGTGCCCGTCGTACGTCGTTCGTCTACCGCTTTTCTGGCCTGCACGTGCACTACAAACATGCCGACACGAGGCACAATTAGTAAACTCACCGTTCCCGGGCATTGTTCGACTGCCGACGGAATTTTTCTCGCTCCACTTTCGTTTCGGGAGACTCATTTGGGTCGTCCGGTTCGAGGCTGAAAAATTTACGGCAATCCAACATGTGTTGTACGTCGTCGGGAGGCGTGTCCTCGTCTGTTTATAGATTTGACTGTTCTATTTATATATACAACAGGTTTATTTATAGATTTGACTCCCTCTGCAGTGAACAAGGCTAAAACCTCGGAAGGAAGATCATCGTACACGACAATTATAATAGGATTTTCAACAGCGACACTTCGGAGCCTTTATCCTCTGAACAATGTACATCCATTCAACAGCAGGGTCATACATGGATCTGGTTGTACATGAATTTACGCTGGCAATTTACGACAGTCAAATTTACTATATAAAAGATTAAAATTGTATTTTGCACATAACTTTTTGTCTCTTATTGGCTGTTGATTTATTTTGCCAATTTCGGACGCTACTCAAAACCCTGTAATATCTGGTCTGCCATACTATTTATAGATGGTGGTATCACAAGTTGTAACTCACTGCTAATGGTAACAAATGTGACTACATCAACTTCACATGCCGTATTTATTGCAATAAATCATCCGGGGCTCTGTAACTCTTTGTTTTTTATTACGACACAAAACGGTACAAATTTCATGTCTGAAATGATTTTACATGTACAGTCAGAATTCGTTACAACGGCATAGTTTGTCAGAGATGAATCTGCCATTATAACGAATATGCCGGTATAAAGAATAGGCGATTTTCTCCTCGCTATCAGACTGTCGTGATAATTCCGGTAATTGGAACATGTCGGTAATTGGTAACCACGCATTGTATCGACGCTATTTGCTGTCATTTTACATTAGCATTATCGGCGAGATATATACTTATTTGTCACCAAATTGATAAAGCAATGCATATACTGTATACAAATTTATATCAAGGAAATCAACAACATTCAAAGCTAATCCGGTATTTGACAAAGTCTAGGTTGCAGGCGAACCTGTTGTTAATTGTAGAGCGCGTGGTCAATACCGGATTATCTGTGAAATTGTTTCTTTATTGTTAGCAATTCGCAAACATGTGCATATAGAAAAGAAACACATTTTAATAAACAGTTTGTTTTAATTTACATGCTAAAAATTATAAAAATACAAAGCAAAAACATGTAGAGTGGTTTCCCTTTAAATATTTACATGACGATTCGTCCCTATCTGAACTCGCCCCAGAGGCAATGTTACACGATAATTATTTAAATTGTTCACGATTATGATATTTTTTTTATTTACAATCTATCGGTCCTTGCTGGATTTAATCACTTGTAAATTTAGTTGCTAACTGTTCATTTCTTAATTGATGTTTGCAAAATAGTACATCACAGCAGGTGACAAGGTACCGACACGTTAATTGCCGCGATTTATGACAGCAGGTCGGGGTTAATCAGCTGTGAAATTGTTGGTTAGATATGGTCAGTGACTGGTTCCCGAATATCGGTTTCCGGCACGTAATGCCGGTAAACAGAGCTGGTACCAGCGACATCGGGTACCAGCGATGCCAGGTACCGGCGCCGTTACGACGCACATTATATGGTCAGTAACTGGTTCCCGAATATCGGTTTCCGTAATGCCGGATAACAGAGCTGGGTCACAGCGCTGGTACCAGCGACGCCGGGTACCGACGCCGTTATAACGCACATTAAATAAGACTTAAACTGTGTATTCGTTTGCGGGAATACCCTGCCGGTGCCGGAAGCCGAATTTGCCGGTATATCGAGCAGATTAAAGATTTGGCGGCTTATTGTGCCGGAAGGCGAAAATGCCGCTGTAACGTGTGCTGCTGTAACAAATTCTGACTGTACTATGTAAGAAGGACGCGGTGACAGATTCAAGAAACTCTGATAAACTTCTTAACTGGATACACATACGGACGGACGGACACACATTCCAAACACGATAATCCTTCCAGTTCTACAAAGACAAAATGGAGGTTATGGAGTTTGTGAACAGTGTAGCACCAGACACAGTCTGATCTGGGGCTATACTGGTCACAAATTGAATAAGCCGTTTTCTGTTGCTGCGAGTCACATATAGTTGTATGACAATCATGCATTGTTTCTACTTGTGTGTACAAGCATGCATTACAGCACATACGTAGGACAGCCGAACACGAGATTGATTGATTGCACGACTGATTGATTGATTGATCCGCAGTTGATCACTGGATCCAGAGCTCCAGATAAGCTGCGTATTTGCTTAAATACCCAATTAAAATTGCCAAAAACCCAATTGAAATCAGAAGTAGCGAGTATCAAAAAGCAATACAAAATGTATGGTACCTTTATCATGCTGCAGAAAACAATAAACAGACGACAAATATAGCATATTTTTCTTATTTTCCATGGAAACACATCTTGGTATTTCATTAATTCTACTGAAATGCCAAGACATGTTTTCATTTTGAGACAAACACTTTTGTGTAAACACTTTACAGTAGTGTGATTTTATTTTACCCAATTAAAACTTTGAAATACCCAATTGCTTCAGAAATGATGTAGTGACAATACTCAATTACTAATTCCTTATCTGGAGCCATGTGTACCTCAAATGATTCAAATATAGGACAGCTGAATACAAAGCTAATTGACTGATTGATAGCGAACAGTGTAGACCCTGATCAGACTGCGGATGCACACCAAGGTCAAAATCACATGTGAGGAAGTTATTGATGAAATTTGGTAATGATCCAACTCGGGAGATATACATACAAAATTATAACACGATTGCTAAGGTCACCAAGTGGAGGTCAGGGTCTCCCACCCGTTGACAGTGGGTGGATAGCCATCAATTACAATGTGAGGAAGCTATTGGTGGAGTTTGGAAGTGATCCAACTCACAGATTACAATATAGTTACACCTATTACCTATTGACGTTGATACATACGCCAAAATTGTGACCGCTATGTTTCACTTTCCACTAACGAGGGTGAGACAAAAGTCATTAACATCCAACAACAACAACAACTAAAGGGAAGGTAACTGTGTGACATAATGACATACCCGCTTCCCATGGCCCCGTCCAACAAAGATTCAGCCTCACTACAACATAATTGTGCCGCCCATTAAAGGAGATACATTTCCAGTATTACACAAGAATTCTGCAAAATCAAATGTCTCGCCTTGTTCCGCCTTGACCCTGGGGCCTTGACCTTGACCCTGGGGCCACGAGAATAGTCGTATATTCTTGTACATATCATAGTAAAGGTATGTATACAGTTTCATGACTGTAGCTGATCAGGGGCACAGGTGGAAGACTCGGACCTATGACACCAAAAAAATGCCTATTAAAAAAAATCCCATTACCCCACCCACTTGGTCTCGTACAGTACTATACGTTAATTCAAGGTGACTATAAATAGCGCTATTATAGAAAGAGCCCTCTTTTTTCCGGCTCGCACAAACACAATAAACATCGATTAAATGTATGAAATATGTCTCTGGCAATCGATAAAGGTATTAGGTGTGTGAATATACTCACTTCAAATCGCTGTTTCAAGTATTTATTGAGTTATTCGCGTTTTGATTACCCCATCCAAAGCGAAAGTTGCGTGCACGAAAGAATCTCACACAGAATCGGAGGCCGTCCGGCTGGATTATCGGTCATATTTGGCCGATAGCTGATCGACAGCTCAAACTAAAGTGGTGCACCATGACCATATACATTAGCAACTCCAACCATACAAAGTTCGTCCAATTGTGATCATTCACCGATCTAAAAAACACCTTTTTTCCACTTTCATTCATGATTCACGTACTATCAGATTATGTCTTCCGCAATCCCGAAATAGGTTGAATGACGTCATACAGTTTAGATTTAGCCAATCAGAGATGTTCTTTATATAGACGCTTCCGGTTGTATTATGGAAGATGGTGCATTGACCCAGTTCCAGATAATGAACGAAATAAGACAAAAAAGTGTTTTTTAGATCGCGAACGATCACAATTGGACGAACTTTGTATGGTTGGAGTCTCTAATGTATATGATCATGGTGTACGACTTTAGTTTGAGCTGGCGATCAGCTATCGGCCAAATATGACCGATAATCCAGCCGGACGGCCTCCGATTCTGTGTGAGATTCCTTCGTACACGCAACTTTCGCTTTGGATGGGATAATCAAAACGCGAATAACTCAATAAATACTTGAAACACGATTTGATTTAAGTGAGTATATTCACACACCTAATACCTTTATCGATTGCCAGAGACATATTTCATACATTTAATCGATGTTTATTGTGTTTGTGCGAGCCGGAAAAAAGAGGGCTCTTTCTATAATAGCGCTATTTATAGTCACCTTGAATTAACGTATAGTACTGTACGAGACCAAGTGGGTGGGGTAATGGGATTTTTTTTAATAGGCATTTTTTTGGTGTCATAGGTCCGAGTCTTCCACCTGTGATCAGGGGTTGAAGTAATGACCGTAACACGAAAACTTAACATTGAATGATGACGACGACGACGACTAAAGGAAAAGCAAAACCTTAGTCTCGCTTTCCGCTTTCGCGGGCGAGACAAAAACTGTGATTTTTTTTGTTTCACATTTGCTTATTATCGTAACCATATGCTGTTACTACTTATTTGAACCGTCTCGATGAGAATTACATATTCATGATATTTACAGGGAAAAATAAAAGAAAGGATCATGAACTGTAATCTGCTATCATTGAACTACATGTATTTATATCCCACACATTTGCCAGCATGCAGAGTTAAATGAGAAATATTCAAATCACAATTTGTCAAATGCAGTTTCTTCCCTTGTCATGTTTTCGCCATATGCTTCATGGCACGATAAAGGGAGGTAATTATAACAGACTCTTACCCAGGGTCATCCAAAGGAGGCAGGTTTGGTCCTCCATACTGCTTTCTACAACAATAATGGCGGGCGTAAATATATAATAACGAGCTCCAGTTAAGGTGCGTAATTTCACCAACTTGGGGTGAAATTTTGTTATTTCTTCATCAAAATTGGCAAGTTGGGAGTCCTTTAGAATCGTCTCATTGAGACAATTCTAAAGCACTCCCAACTTGCCATTTTTGATGGAGAAATAAGAAATTTACCTATAAATTACGCAGCTTAACTGGAGCTCTGAATACAGCAGCTTACGCTGGGCTTGGTGGGTATACAGTGTACTCCAACTACAGATAACTCGCTGAAATTCTTGGGTCACCCTCCCAGTACATGTTTTCTTGTACAATAACTCTCGTTAATCAAACTATTTTCCTCTGTATAGACGACGGTAGACTGTGTATGATGTACAGGATCTTACATGAGTGATGCTTCAGTATAGAGAATAGTAGGTTAGTGCCGTGAATGGGAAAAAATATCTGGCAAGGCTTAGGAAACGGGATGGGCGAGGCTCTGCCGAGCACATCCCGTTTCTGAGCCGCGCCAGATATTTTTCCCATTCACGGCACTAACCTACTATTCTATTTATCCCGTCAACATGACAAATAGCTTTAAAATGCAAAAAATAACCCGAGCCGCATCTCCAAATTGTATTGACAGGATATCAAAAATGTTTCACGGCACTGTGTTTCACGGCACATACGCACTGTGTTGACGGGATAAATGGTATTTATTCACAAGTTTATTGATTTACTAGAACTACAACTTATTGAAGGAATAGAATAGAAAGAGAAAAGTAAATGGATTTGAAATCCCAGCAACAGTTAAGGTAATGTAGGAACAGGTCCTCCGTTTCATATCTCCTCCGATGTACCAGAGGGATGGAAATACTGTGAGTCTTTTTCATGTCTGGCGCGGGGATTGAACTCGGAACCTCTGGTATTGAAGAAGTCCAGTGTCCTAACCTCTGGGCCACAATTCATCTAATTCATTACACACTGAGGGCCGACATACCGTGAGCGTTGAGTGGGCGGTGGGGTGACCTTTGATTTCTCCGTTAGTAAACTTTTACTGTCCGACGAAGTCTCGCTTTTTGCATCATCCGGATTCTCCGATTTTATCGCATCTTTAGATTGATCTGACGACTGCGATTCAGCTGGAAAAGTTGGATAGATGGTCACGCTCAGAGGCAGATCTGGGATTTACGTCAAGACCGGGTGTGGATTCTCAATTGTCAAAGAGACACACATGATAGTCAAGTTCCCCTTTATATGTTGAATAGTCCTAGTGGATCTTCATATTCAACATTTAGACACATGTCCAAAACTTCTGATGCCGACCAAGATGTCGCCAACACCAGAATTGTGATGGCTATGGTTCACTTTCCACTAACGTAGGGGAGACAAAACACAGTGTTTCCTCAGAATGCAAAGGAATAAATTAAAACATGTAACTGACTATTGACACCAATTTACAACCTGTTGCACGCATACTTATTATAAATCACACACGCACAGCCCTGTGGCCGAGAAAAGGCCCTTAGGACATTAACGACCAGTGTGGTGGCACATGTATAGGTAGCAAAGCAAATGTGTACCGATATTAAAAACATAAGAATATTGATTAATTGCTTGATTAGCTAATTGACTGGTTGATTGACCGTTCGATTGCAAACTCGGTACTCCTTATATCAGCAAAAAGCCACAGTTCTCCAGTCAACCCTATATAAGAGACGACGTGGTCTTGTACATAAGAATATCTACAATTTTTCAAGAAAATATTTGCAGAAACTAGGATATTTTCTGAAAATGACGTCGAAATGTTCATGAAATGTTCACGCAAAATTCCATATTGTAGTTGCTGCGAAAAAAATCGCCAACTTTTGAAGTCATGTACAGAAAACATCGTAAATTCTTCTTAGGTATAAAATCACACGGCTTGTCTCACATGTGACTTTCACTGGAGAAACACGGCTTGTCTCACATGTGACTTTGACTGGAGAAACACGGCTTGTCTCACATGTGACTTTGACTGGAGAAACACGGCTTGTCTCACATGTGACTTTGACTGGAGAAACACGGCTTGTCTCACATGTGACTTTCACTGGAGAAACACGGCTAATCTCACATGTGACTTTGACTGGAGAAACACGGCTTGTCTCACATGTGACTTTGACTGGAGAAACACGGCTCGTCTCACATGTGACTTTGACTGGAGAAACACGGCTCGTCTCACATGTGACTTTGACTGGAGAAACACGGCTCGTCATGTGACTTTGACTGGAGAAACACGGCTTATTGCAGATTCAAGGAGTACTGGGTTTGCAATTTATGCACACAGTGCAGTCCGATTCTACCCAGTCTAAGTTAAACTGGTAGGTATACTTACATTTGAAAGGTTTCTGGTTTTCTTGCGAGCCGGACATTGATTGTGACTGGCTTTCTGATGAACCGCCCTGAAAATACAGAAACAAACATATAAATCAAGATCCTAGCTGGGATCACAGGACAGTCATCCCTGTGAATAAGGGTGGACTTTGTTCACAGGTTCATTTATGTAATAATTGAATACTTGGGAAAACAACAGTGTGGCTGCTATAGAAAGCAACTGCTATTTGGAGGTGGCCTTTAGCACAGGTTCAACCGTATATTTAACCTGCCCAAATATTTTCCACTTGTAGCGTGTAGCGGTGGTGATGGGGGGGGGGGGTGGGGGGGGGGGGGGGGGGGATTCTGAGGCTCGGCAAGACTGCATCTTGATCTGGTCTTGCGATTTTGCTTGGATAAATCATTAAATAATATATGCTAAAATTTGCGAATGTTGCCATATGGCCAGGTCATTTTTCATTACATCCTACCGCATCATTATCTTGAGCAATCTTCCGTGATTAAAACATTCCCAGTTTTATTACAACCACGTTACAGAATCTTTCCGTAAAACCTGGACTACACGACCGCCTGCGTTAATATTGCCTAGATTATAAACGTTTCTAAACATCTATTGGCAATGCCAATTAGAAATCAAGTAATTTGATTTCCTGAGCCGGAGTTGTATCACAGCTCAGGCTCAGCCAATCAAGCGGCTTGCTTTCAAGCACAGTATTAAAGTATTTTGAACTAAAGAATTGGACAAGATTGGCACATGTGGTAGTGTACTAGAGGACTTGGGAGCTTTTAAATACCAACTTGTACAAGTTTCCCCAACTAGCATTCCCAATATTAGAAAGCAAGAGAAAATAAATTGTGACTATTTTCATACTCGCCATAATTGTGTTTTCTGTATAGCATACACAAGGTGCACGATCACGTGGTTACAACAACAACAACGTCACCCACTCCAAAGTAAGTATTATTTGATATTTTCCTTAATATGCAACGGATTTTGATGAAATATGGCGCAGCAAACGCGTCTTCATGAGATGCATTTGGTGGTCCAGGGAGTTTGGCACAAACTTATGTCGTTTTTGCAAAGAAATTGATTCCTCGCAAAAACGACAGAAGAAAATACAGAGACCACCAAATGCAGCTTAACAAAAATCAAAATCCGTTACGTAATAAGGACAATATAAAAGAATATGTACTTTCAATCGGATGGATTCTGGAAGTTTCAGTACTTGTTGTTGTTGTTAGTACCACGTGATCACACACCTTGATACATGTATATTAATTATCAATGCAGTGTTTAGCCATAACTCAGTCAAGATAAAAACTATGCAAGAGTACAAGAAATCAGTTAACACTGATGGATGTAACCCTCAAAAACTTTAACACACATTTCTACGTCATTTGACCTTGACCTTAAGTAGAGCACATAGGCTATAGGATGACAATACGGATCAGATGATGACAAATAAGTATATGAAGTTTCAAGGTAATCCAACTTATGCTAACAAAAACTTTTAACACAAATCTCGGAGAAACAAACGAATAGACCAACAGACGGACAAGATAACGACTATATGCACCCCAGTTTTTTTTCCATGAGAAACATTGTGTATGTTCAGCATGCCAAGTGCAATGATGTACCTGCATTTGTAATCACCGAAATGCAGCACGCAAAATATACAACAAGAAAGGAATAGTTGGCGTGTTGTTTTCATACACAAGATTGCATCGACTTCCGTTACGCGTTATTTCATGACTGGTGGCCAGGAACAATCACATCAGTAGCCGAATTCATCAACATTGCAAAGCATACTTATCTAGCAAAGTATACTTTGAGGGAGTAATCATTTATTTTTCCAGAAATGCATTATGTCATATAGAACTAATGACTGCATGTATTTGATGATTAAAAGTATTTCTCCCTCAAAGTATACTTTGCTAGATAAGTATACTTTGGAATGTTAGTGAAATAGGCTACTGATGGTAGGTGGATATTTACGAGAAGCGAAGGCTTTCCAGAATACATACAGAAAACAGAGAGGTTTTCTCTAAAGTTTCACGCAACTGTAACTGTGTCCTACATGTGATATTTTCCCCATTGCCAGGCAAGTGATTAAAATCACATTTAAACCAAATGTATCATTAACCATCTATTCCACAAACTACGCAATCTAAATCGGTAACATTTTAATTACGATGCTCGAGAGGTTCCACTGCAACGTAAGTTGGTAGGTAGTAAAAGATTGTCTCAGCTGTAATGTTTATATGTCACGACTCGTATACCAGAATAACAGTGTAACCTTTCCAAACTGGGCACCCTGCGTTGACAGGTTCGTAAAAGAAATTCTTAAATTACCTATAATTGTTATGTGTCATGGGCAAAAGCAAATCATCACAGAAAACCAATTAAGATTTTTTTTCGTTTGTGGGAGGGGTGATATTTGCAGTATAATTTTGGCCTTGCAAGTTACTTCTTTTCTTCGGAAAAGGAAAGCGAGTATATATTGGAAACGCGAAGTTCCGCAATGTGGGATATCTGGTCTGAATTTAATACTTATAAACCAACATTAATATCTCTTTAGTATACGAGCGTTTTATTACTTCATTTCTAGGCAACGTGTTTCGAGAATTGACTTTAAACTACTTCCAGATGTCTTCGTTGCTTCGAGGCAAGTTTTTTCTCGCCAAGTAAAGTGAAATCACACTTATATTATCCGACGGTGGCTGGAGAAATGGGGATTACCTAAATAAATGGGGACTACGGTGATGCGGCCAGTCTAGCTCCTGATCTGTGATTGGAGAAATGAGGCTTACAATGTGCATGGCCAGTCTCGCTCATTTGTGACTGGAGGAATGGGGCTTACGGTGTTTGTGGCTAATCTAACTCCTGATCTGTGGCTGAAGGAATGGAGCTTACGACATTTGTGTCAAGTCTCGCACATGTCACTGTGACTACATCATATGCTGTCACTATAGCTCACATTTCACCTGTCTGGATGGGGAGAATGGAAGTTGATGCTGTAACTTACCACATGTGCAGAGTCCACATGCCCGGCACCCCCGGGCAGCATTCCCCCGGGGTAGCCAAGGGGCCCCGGCCCCATGAGGCCGTTGGAATGTGACGAGGGCATCATGACCGGGCCCATGCCTGGGTGGCCAGGCAGTCCAGGCATCTGTCCCTCTGCATGGTTCCGTAGCACGTGGATCGCATCATCCAGCCGCTCCTCCATCCGACCCTGTGGATTGATTTAATGGTTGGTTGGTTGGTTGGTTGAATTGGTTGGTTGGTTGGTTGGTTGGTTGGTTGGTTGGTTGGTTGGATCAATCAAATAACCAATACATTGGTGAGACCGACAGATAGTGGGTTGTTTGGTTGGTTAGTTGATTGTTGACAGTTGACTGAATGGTTGGTTGGTTGGTTGGTTAATTATTGAGTGCTTCATTTATTATTTGGTTGAATGTGGAATGGTTGATTGACTGATTCAACAACAAGGTTGTGCAATAAAACACCAAATGGTTCCAACAGGCACCAACCAACAGGCTCAAATGAGTGACGGGGACTAATAATAGCACATGGTTTGCATACGATATACAAGGACTTTTCAAAACATTTAAGCACAAATGAAATAACATAAATGCATGTATCATAAAGTGCAAAAAGTCACCTATTTGAGGAGACAAAATATATCGCAGCTCAGGGATGAATTTTCGTTTATGCTACTACGAGATGAAAAACTGATTGAAATTAATAAAAAATATGTTGCAGTATGCAGCCTCCATGAAAGTTTTATTGTTTTCAAACATGACATTATGCCATCAATCCTCCCATATTTGTCGATAGTGTGCAAAGACATACACGTACAATGTAGTGCAGATCGGCTGAAACTAACAACACACTGTTGAACAACCGACAACCAGGGCTCCAGATAAGGAATTAGTAATTGATTATTTTCACTCCATCATTTCTGAAGCAATTGGGTATTTTAAAATTTTAATTGGGTAAAATAAAATCACTCTACTGTTTACACAAGATGTGTTTTCATGGAAAATAAGAAAAATCTGAAACATTTGTGCTCTGTTTATTGTTTTCTGGAGCATGGTAAAGGTACCACAAATATTTTATTGCTTTTTGATACTCGCTACTTCTGATTTCAATTGGGTTTTTGGCAATTTTAATTTGGTATTTAAGCAATTATGCAGCTTATCTGGAGCTCTGCGACAACACACTGTTGAACAACAATCATAACGTTTCTATGTAGCACATAGCAAAACATGGGGATCAGCAGCGAGTGTCTCACCCACATTGTGTAGATTACCATCAATGTGAGGAAGAAGCTACTTATGAAGTTTTGTAATGATCTGACTAACAGATCGCAAGATATTCAACATTTGGACGTACATCCACGATTGTTCATGTTGATACCTACGACGACGTCTACGTCGGAATTGTGACCGCTACGTCTCACTTTCCACTAACGTGGCTGATACAAAAGTCGAGTGTCGGTCAAATCCAAGGAAAACGTGCTAGATTGCTGAAGTGAATGGACGCTAGAGGAGAAAAGTGGATGCTAGAGGAGAAAAGGGATCATGGAAAATAATATTAATTCACTGAAGTAAGCTGTGCATTGACTAAACACACACTGATCAATATCAAAATTAAACTGCTGTTATCAGGCATTGACAATCACAGTTAATCAGAATTTACAAATACTTTAGCGTGTCACTGGTCGCACTCTGTCACATGAAGTAATGATGCGGCGTAAAAATCTGCACCCATTTCACCAAACACTTTACATTTGTGCATTTCATCGCATAAAGTTACCTGATAAATAGAATAGCGGGCTAGAGTCATGTGGAATCATGTGGAAATGGTAGCAATTCCTCAGCGAGCATCGGAATTCCTACGCATTTTCTAGCATTGCCTAATAAATGTTGTATCAGAAAACACAAGACTGGCAGTATCTATGTTTGGCCCAAGTCCGCTTTCACAACTGTGATATTTTCTGTAAATGACATCAAAATTTTACAAAATATAAATCAAAATTTCTATTTTCACAACTTGTGACGACATTGACGGGAAATATCATAAATAATTTACATGAGATATCGCAATTGTTCTTCGGTACAGAATTACATTGCTCGTCTCGTTTGATGGCGAATACAAAATAAGGGCCCACATATTTCCACTTTACACACACGTTACGGGTTATATTGAATGCGATATACATGTAGCCTGAGGAATGGCCGCCACGTTTTGGTTGTATGACTTCCCACAGTGAATAAACCGTGCAACAAATAACATCGAGTGAATGAGAACAACATATTACAGCTAATATGTGTCGTGCTGAAAAAGTGAAATAAAAGAATAAGGAAAATAAGTCCCTCTCTTTCATCCCCTTCATTTTCTACCATATATTATAGTCGTTTATCAAAATAGTTGGAAAACTTTATTAGCAGTTCTATGTGACGTCAATATTATAACTGAACTGAAAGAGTAATTAGTTAACCCTTAGAATGCTGTTGTTTTATATTTTGTCTTCTTTCTCAATAACAACATGCTTTGACAGTGTCGTTAAATCATGCGTTTGATGAGAACAATTGAAAATAAGAACATAAACAGCAGACAACAACGCAGCAGTGTAAGGGTTTCAATATAATGTATCAACATTCATGGACAGATATTGTGAATAAGGATTAGAAAACAAGCTCAATGTGAGCTTATAAATGTGAATTATGTGAATATTTGAAATTGCAATTTAATAAATGATCGTTTTGAAATATAGAAACTTATTTTCCTCGAAAAGTAACAACGCACCAACCACTGTAAATAATAAACAATGTAAACAAAGGGAGGAATAAAACAACATCGTAACATGCGGTGGTTACCTCGATGTGATCTCGTAGTGCATTAATAGTATCACCCAGCCTCTCTTCCATACCGCTTTTTCTATTGGACAACACAAATTTGAATGGACCAATGAAACATGTTAGTGACATTCACCTCATGCTACCTTGTGAGAATGTGACAGAATGCAAGCAAAGTTAGATAGAAAGCAGAATTGAAAGTTCGTGAAATAGTTGCAAGAAGGATCGAGCAAAACGGTATATCCCAAAAGCAAGGTAACATGTAAGTTTAAAACATTACTCCATGCCGATAATCAATTACTATAAAGTTCTAACTTTCTAACACATGGCTTCATTGACCCTTCCTATGCGGAACAAAATTGTTTGCTATTTATTTTTCAATTTACTCAATGAAAACATGTTTTGACAGCACTTGAGAATTGTCTCCAATGCAGATGCCTTTTTTCGTAAAATTCAAGCTAAAAATTAAAAACGACAAGACAACAATTTTTGGTTCCCGCATTTTCAGGGTTAAAAGGATTACTGGTGTCTATCTCTGGTCACAAACGAAGAGATCAGAAGGAAGACTCAAGTCATTATGCACTTAGACCCCGTCTACTGACCCATTCATCCATTTACGCAGTCCGTGGACATTGTGTTATTTCCTATATAGTACAACAACAACGATTCTAAAGTATTTCGTGGCTGTGAGTTAAAAAAAGGGGCTTACAGGTTTTCCGACCAGTGTAGATACAGATCAGCCTGTGCATCCACACAGTCTGGTCAGGATCTGCACTATTCGCCATTCCATCAATGAAACAACTGCCATGCTTCTAACGTTTATAAGCAATATCTGTATCGTTATCAAGCTACAGGAGTGTGCTATATGACCATGATCTACGCTGGTCACAAACGTCGTAAGCCCCATTTCGCCAGTCACAGCCACATTTAATGTACCCATGCCATTAGAAGATTCTGTAGAAATAAATATTCCACAATCTGACAAAACAGGACTTGTTGCACTCTTTCTCCGGCTTTCCCTATAGGAGCCGACGTAATTTCACTGAAGTTGTAATATTTACACTGTCTTTATATTCATAATAGAAACACCGATTCAACGTATTGCATTTATATTCCAGTACATGACATTAGCCACACGTGGCGTCACGCGACGTTGATTCGTTAAAGTTTGTTTGACGTCATGTAATCTAATGTCGTTGTCAATAACGTCACACGATTGACCGGCAACGTCGCGGTTCCATGAACTGCGACATAATGACGCAAAACAATAAGATTCCTAATTTTTACGCTTTATATGGTTATTTACATCTTTGAAACTACCCGAAAATGAAGTGTAAATATAAGTAATAAAACCATGGGCAGTGGTGTTTACTGTAGTATTTGGTTGGTTATCTACATTTTGGAAACTATCGGAAAATTCCATGAATAAGTGTGCATCTTCAGACTGTAATAGGCTGAATTCAAGGTTTCCCAGGCTGAAAGAAAACTTAACGTGTTAGATTTGAGAAGAGAACTGTGCACATGCACAATCTACACTGTTCGCAAAAAGACAATAAGCCCTGGTTTTTTGTAAGATTGTGTCCTGAAGGTCTAACAAAGCAGAAAATAATAAACTATTGTTCTCGCCATAGTGCATTTTGCTAGAAAAATGACAATTACAGTTATTTTATTGCAAGCTTTTATGGAATAAGACACGTCGAGAGAGATTGGTTAACATTAATTAACCCTAGAATGCTGGAAGGAAAATTTATGGATGAAGACAAATAAGCTTATATGAAGTAATAGAGATAGTAGGTTTAGGTAGCTGAAACTGTAACGCAAATCTCGGACAGACAAGAAGGACAGACAGATTGCGACTATAAGCAACATGTCTAATAAATTTTTGTAACAATAAACACAAATATCATAATAATCTGGCAATGAATTTAAGGACGGCTGAGGATGAGAATCGTCAAATTTTTATTTCCTCTTGGGGCATTAACAGCAATAACTTTTACAACAGAATGTAAGCCAGTGTATGATTTGGCTAGCTTGAATTTTACACTTACCAATGAATGAAGAGGGCCGTCAAACTGTGGTGAGGTAGAAAGAATTCTGCGAGGGACGTGCCATTGATCCTGGGAACAGGTAAACACCGGTAAATTACAGGTAAACATTTTTTGACCAAATTTCATAGAATAAAAACAAAAGTACCAAAGTCACAATGTTCACTAACCTCCTGCACAAATCTTGCCAATATTTGTCAGTTTATTTGAAATACTTTGAATATTGGGTGCTTTGAAAATCAAGCATTTTGATTCGCTGAGCCTGGCAGAACGGTTTGGAATTAAATGTTGGAGTTATCTGTAGCCCCGATTTCACCAACATTGCGTAAGTATACTTTTTTCTAGCAAAGTATAAAAAACTAGTTTGGAGGGAGGAAATCAATTTTTTTTAATTTTTTCCTGAAATGCATTATTTCATATAGAACTAACGACTGCACATACATATTTGATGATTAAAAGGTATGCAGAATTATTATACTGAATTTATTACATTATCACAGCCGTTTTTATTTTGGTTGGTTTTATTTGGTTGGTTTGGTTGGTTGGTTGTTGGTTGGTTGGTGGTTGTTGATGGTGGTAGAAATTGGATAATCTTTTTACCGACTGATTATTGATTGATTGATTGAACATGGCATCGGTGGGAAGGAGACCCGAGTTTTAAAATACTATCATGGTTTGGCTGACACGGGGATGTAGATGCCCTGGCGTGAAAGAAATTGTGTATTCAATCAATCAATCAATAAACAATTTATTGGGTCAATCAATAAACCAATCAATGAACCGAACCAACCGGGCCAACCAATTTCATTGTTGAGAATGACTACACACTGGAAGGAACTGTTTTTGATATCTGCTATACAGTGATTTCCTTTTTCCTTTGTTAGTTTGGTCCGAATCTTGATTAGTTGATTTGATTTGATATTTGTTGGTGGATTTCAATTGATAAATTGATCGGTTTTTGATTGATGGTGGACCTTGAGTTTTTGACACAGGGTGGGTAGTTGGGGTTGATTTGATGATTTATTATTATAAGTTGTCATTGTTGAGAAGGACCAATGGTTGCTATGCAGTGGCAGGAATTGGTTGCTTGCTTGGTTCAGTGACTGAGTGAATGATTGATTGATTGATCCCATTGAATTGGGGTCGTCCCTTGGGTGACCTCTAGAGAGGTACCACTGTACTGGGATTTTGTTTATTCGCCCCAGTGTACGTGGGTTTGACATAACACAATATTTTTGTTCTGTCATCACAAGAAACGACATTTTTACCTTATATAGATTCATGGGAGCAAATGAACTCCATACATGTACAGAGCTTCCAGATAAGCCTTGTGTCTAAAGCGTACTACCCCCCCCCCCCCACACCCCCCCCCCCCCCCCCCCCCCCCACCCCCCGATTTCAAAATAAATTGTGTATAAAAATAATTTTTACTTTTAACAAATTAATTATTGATTTTCTCATTACTAAATAGGGAACAAATGATAACAAAAAAATATAACAAATTTTAAACATTCACTTATTTTGAGCTGCAAATAGCAAACACAGGTAGTTTTCACTACTCAATTTGAAAATCAATGCGTATTTTCACATTGCTGTGCGTATTTTTGCTTCACCCCAACATTTGATAATCAATGAACTTCATACATACCGTGTATCTTCCATGTCGTAACAAAATTGACATATGATTTTGCTATTTAATAATACGGATAAAACGATATGGTTTCCAAGAAGGACCCTATGGTCAATCTGACTTCTGTAGAAACGAATACATTAGTCTTACAAGGTTTTCACCCCTAAATAAACTGGAATAGACATGCTCATGCTAAATTTTGGACTAGTTCACTGGTCATGTGAGGAATATTTTTTTTTTGTTTAATAAACTGAAAAAGCTGACAATTACTGTGGCTCCCTGATGAAGTAGCTCATTTTCTTTTTTATTTGTCCCCCTGTTCAATATTATGAATGTCTTGGAATTTCAGAAGAATCGAGTCTGGAGGAACACTTTTTGTAACTCAAATGAAATTCCAAGACCTACTTACAGAGGAATAAGAAATATACTCCCATTTTTGTTTGTTTGGCTGTTATTTTCACCACGAGCATGTAACGAGTTAAACCGCACAAAAATAATTCTCACATTTCATAATTTCAAAAATCATTCCTAACTAATAAACCAATTAAGGTGGTAACCTGATCATCAGTACCGATCGCTAACGATTAATCCATCGCCTAGCAACCATCGCTAATGACTAGCCATCGCCTAGCAAACAATCCGCAACAACTGGGCGGCCACCTTGTCCCATAGGATACCCACTGCACCGAGATATGTAAGGTATCACTAACGAATGTGCATAATTTTAGTCGTAATTTAGCGTTTTTCCCTCCAAAAGTTTTGAAAATCAATCAATTTTGTAACATCGATACGCTTCTCGACGCAAAACAGGAAACACTAACGGAATATGCAGCGCGTGTTGCCTGCAATTGTACATGACTGTAATGGCCGATGTGTATATAACCGACCTTAACCCTTACAACCCCGCTATCTATTGTTTTTTGCGTCTGCTGTTTTATTTTTCTATTTTTCCCATGTTTTATCACAAAATCAAACCATGACCATTTTTGTTTTTTATTGAGAAATAAAGCACGATAAAATTAAAAGCAAACAGCACGACAATTGTTGCGAGTAGCGGTCTAAGAGCTAAAACATTTGCAATAATTGTAGGTCTCGTCCGCTTTTCTATGCACTTTAAGTGAATAGGAATTAAGCTTATAGCAGAGCTTCCAGAAATAAGCTGCGTAATTTCGTAAATACCCAATTTAAAAATTGCCAAAACCCAATTGAAATCAGAAGTAGCGAGTATCAAAAAATGCAATTACAAATTTGTGATTCATTTATCAAGCTGCAGAAAACAAAAATAAAAGACCACAAATATAGCATAGTTTTTCTCTTTATTTTTTCCATGAAAAACACATCATTGGCTACAACACTAGGGGAGATAACTCACTGAAGGAGAGATAAGGTCACAATAAATACGCCCGTCGAGGCAAGGCCAGTCAACAAGGGGAGAATAACTCACTGAAAACCAATAGGATTCTTCATCTTGATGTGATAAACATATATACCAAATTTGGTTACGCTCAGTCCAGTAGAAATCGAGATAAATTGTGTGATCGAGATAAATTGTGTGGACAAAGATACAGAGTCCGAAAATAAAAAATAACCGCCAAGGAAATATAAGTCACCAGAAAATGTTCAAAATCAATAGGCTTCTTCGTCTTGCCATGATAAACATGTATACCGAATTTGGTTACAAGTGGTGAAGTAGAACTTGAGTTATTGCATGGACAAGGATACAGTCCGAAAAATAAAAATGGCCGCCAAGGGGAGATAAGTAATCAGAATTTTTTGAAAATCAATACGTTTCTTCGTCTTGCCGTGATAAACATGTATCACGAATTTGGTTACGATCGTTGAAGTAGAACTTGAGTTATTGCGTGGACAGGGATACAGAGTACAACAAATAAAAATGGCCGCTAAGGGGAGATAAGTCATCGGAAAGTTTTGAAAATCAATAGGCTTCTTCATCTTGCCGTGATAAACATGTATGCCAAATTTAGCTACAATCCATCAAGTAAAACTCTAGTTATTGCGTGGACAAGCTGTGCCCGCCCCACAGCCCGCCCGCCTGCCCACAACACAAGATGAATACATAATACGTCCCGTTTTTTAAGACGGGACATAAAAATTAATAAATTTATTCTTAAATTGAAAATTTCTCCCTCAAAGTGTACTTAGCAAGATAAGTATACTTTGCAATTTTGGTGAAATAGGCTACTGGTAGGAACTACCGTTAACTTACACCTCCACGTTTGCCCCACCAACCACGCACTTGTATTCCAAAGAGTCAACAAACTATATTAATGTGACCACATTCGCATGCTAAATAGGAGAAAATGGCTTTGAAATATACAAATTTTGCTTCATTTTCTAATTCTGATTGAAGGACCTCACTGGTAAAATTGCCATGTTCACAGTGTAGATATAGTTGCAAGGAATTGTGTGTCCCTATTCAGTGTATACACAACCCCCTGCATTAATCTCTCCCAGATTATCAACGCTTCTCAACATCCATTGGAAATGCCACCTCGCAATCAAACAGTTTCATTGTCTGAGGCTGAGCAGTAGCACAGTTCAGGCTCAGCCAATCAAGCTGCTGTATTTCAAGCACAATATTCAAGTATCTTGAAATACAAAAATGTATACGTGGCTCTCCTTTCCACAACCATCATCCCAGAGCTCCAGATAAGGTGCGTATTGGCGTATTTAACACACTTATTTTAGCAGAATACGCATCAAACGTGGGAGTGAGTACAAAATACTCACAGCAATGTGAAAATACACATTGATTTTAGGGCGAGTGCACAGCTCTGTAGCCTATTTCACCAACATTGCAAAGTATACTTATCTAGCAAAGTATACTTTGAGGGAGAAATTTTCAATTTAAGTATAAATTTATTAATTTTTATTATGCTGAATTTATTACATTATCACAGCCATTTTGGCTGTGATAATGTAATAAATTCAGTATAATAATTCTGCATACTTTTAATCATCAAATATATGCAGTGGTTAGTTCTATATAAATTGAATGTACATGCCCACTCAGTAGGTACAAAATGTTCTTTATAGGAATTAAATAAGTGTATAATTGTGTCACTATTTCACCAGTTCTAAAAATTACGAATGCCCACTACACTGTATATAGATATAATCATTTAGTAATATTTACTTTACTGAAAGTGACTCACGGTGGTATTTGCAAAAGCAAATGAGGCACGATACTTTTTAATAAAACTATTTTGTGACGGTTCAAATGAGTGGCAAGAACATATACTGGCACTTTGAAAGAGAAATGGAGAAACGAGTACGAGACGCGTGGTCTGAACATATACTGTTAACATTTTTTCTGGGTGGGGCTGTGGTGTGGGGGTGGCGGTGGAGGGGTGGGACGGGATGGGGGGGGGGGCATTTGTACCTTAGCCACCAGACGGAGCTGGTGCAGGTAAGGTGGCCATCCATCAACACTTCACTGGTCCGAGGGAGGGGCGCCCGTCACAAGGACCGAGGAGGAATCTGCCAGCCGGCCACTGGTTATGCATCAGTCAATGTGAATCCCCGCACCCCCCCTCCGGGGGAGGGGCGGGGCTTTACCGGGGCATACACCGGGGCTTTTACCTTTCATGATGCCCCGCAGTGCGGGGACTTTACCGGGGCTTTTACAAATGGGCCGGGACACACCCCGGGGGCTTTACCGGGGTTTTAACCGGGCTTTACCTGGGCATACCCCGGGGCTTAACATTTCATGATGCCCCGCAGTGCGGGGCTTTTACCGGGGCTTTCACAGCAGCGAAAATATAAGCCCCGCTATTCCCCCGGAGGGGGGGTGCGGGGACTTACATTGACTGATGCATTACACTGGCAAGTCACATGGTCCATTCTGCGTATGCACACGTCGATCCGATCGTGATGGAATTGCCTGCCTGCTGTCCGAAGGCGGCCGCCTATCCACCCACCCGTTACATATCCGTCCCGTACGGATGCACGTACGTTGCGCAGCAGGGTGTACACAAAGCGGGCGGAGGCCGTACATGTTGCCTGGCCGACTGCAACACGCCAACTGCCTGCCAGCCTGTCGCACATTACACACTGCTCTACACGCTTGTCGCGCGAGCCGCTTATCGGTCACGTGACGATGGGTGCATACAGCGGATTTCAATCAGGCGCGGCAGAGTACGACGGGACGGCTGGCTGGTTAAAAGAAAGAGTGGCATTTGAGAAAAAAAATGATTTGATTTAATGGTGTTTAACGGCCTGTCAACAGTTGAGGGAATTTTAGGCAGGGGAATATCCCAAAATCAGAACTGATTATTTACGGAAAAAACATTTTGTTCAGCCCTAAAATGTAAGAAATCGCATGGACTGAATTCATTACTGCACTTTTTGCAAGAAATTTTCATATTAAAAAAAAAATGAAAAAAAAAATCATTTTGTGACAATTGGACTGCAGGGGTTGGCAAATAAACATATCATCACAGCCCATTCCAGTAGTTTAAGGTTGAAAGGGTTTTACACACATCATATGGAATGGAGGCTATTTGGTACATTTGTTAACCCTTAGACCGCTATCTTATTTTTTTATCGTCTGCTGTTTATTTTCTATTTTCCATTTTTATCATCAAAAACATGCTTTGACAGCACTTCAGAATCATTTTCATGGGGGAAAATTATTCTGAAGTGCTGTCAAAATATGTTTTTATTGAGAAATAAGGCAATATATAAACGCAACAGCAGACAACAATTGTTGTGCGTAGTGGTCTAAGGGTTAACGTGACAGGAGTGCTGTAGATAAATGTAACTATCATTTTCCGTAAAGAGCATGCAGATAACATGAACATCGAAATACACAGGGCTCTAGATAAGGAATTAGTAATTGAGTATTGTCACTCCATGATTTCTGAAGCAATTGAATATTTCAAAATTGTAATTGGGTAAAATAAAATCACACTACTGTTTACACATCAACAGACAGCAATTATTGAATAGTTTGCTTTGAAATGAAAACTTGTCTTGGCATTGAAATACAAAGATGCGTTTTCATGGAAAATAAGAAAAATATGATATATTTGTGGTCCGTTTATTGTTTTCTGCAGCATGATAAATGTACCACGAATTTTGTATTGCTTTTTGATACTCGCTACTTCTGATTTCAATTGGGTTTTTGGCAATTTGAATTGGGTATTTAAGCAAATACGCAGCTTATCTGGAGCCCTGAATACAATTACCTATCTAATACTAAATGACAGTAGGTAAGTCCATAAATTCCAATCACACGGAATATACAATTCAGAGGAATACCAAGTGATTTTGTACCCAAGAACTTGTGTGATTTTTCATGAAATATAGTTACGGAAGGTATGATATTTTCCGTAAATGATGTCGAAAGATGATAAAATTTTATTCCGCAATGATCGATTCATTGAACTGATTCCATAGCATAGTGGCTCACTGGAGACTGCTAATGGGTTGTGCGACCAGTGTAGATCCAGATCAGCCTGTGCATCCGCACAGTCTGATCAGGATCTGCACTGTTCGCCATTCTATCAATGAATCACCCGTCATGCTTCTAACAAAGAACATAGGTGATTATCGTGCTACAGGAGTGTGTTATTTGAGCAGGTGCTACACTGCTCACCAAATCCCATAAGCCCCATTTCTGCAGTCACAGCCACATATAATCGGGAATTAACTGTTTGGCGGGATCAAAACTGAATATTTACATTGAAAAACCCGACCTGGTGCCATAATACTCACATAAGGGGTATAACCAGATTCAACTGTCACATACAAGAATGCCAACGACGTATGTGAGGGCGAAACATCGTCTCTAGTCGGGATACTGGTAAGGATGAATCCCGATCGTTAAATATAGGGTTAACTGTAATATAATTTTGAAATTTGCGGCATATATCAAAAAATGATAGGTGTGAAAATCTGTTTAATGGCGACGCGCTAGCAATTCAATCGTCACACAATGGATACAGATACTATAAAAGACAGATGAAGTAGTAAAAGTCATCCGTATACAGCCGAGATTATCTAAGCTAGGGGCGGGACGTCTGGACGTTTATACTTAGCTGCCAGGTGGAGGGTTGAGGTGGTCATCAACGCGTCACTGGTGCAAACACGCGTTGTCTGTGCGTGCGTCCGTGCGTGTACATCCTGGCATTCACTCAGTCATGGACATGCAACGACTGAACGAGGAAAATCCTCCATTTTTTTGCGTATCGGGCCAGCGGCTAAATTCGAAGACTGGCGTAACAGCGTATGCATATGATCGAGCACCAGCTGCCTGCTGTCTGAAGGCGGGCGGCCGCCCAGCCACCCACATGCCGTAATCCCTGCTGCAGTGCAGTGCAGGGTGTAGACCAGCGGGCGGAGGCCGTACATGTCAAGGGCGGATTTATTGTTTATTGGGTTTGTTTTGCTCCAAAATGCGCCAGAACGCAGGAAATGCGATGTAGATTTAAAAAATTTGGGGGGGGGGGGAGAATTGCCCCCGGACCCCCCTAGCGCGTTCGATAATATAGTCAAGTATTGCAAAATAGATACGCCCCCTCCCCCTAACCCGAAATCCTGGATCCGCGCCTGCATGTTGCCTGGCCGACTGCGACACAGCAACTGCCTGCCAGTCTGTCGCACATTACACACTGTTCTACACGCTTGTCCCGCGCACCGCCAGGGGTGGCGGAAACGGGGGGCCGGGTGCCTAGGTTACACCCCCCAATAATTCTGTAAATTTTGGATTTTTTATTCTAATATATTTATGTAATCATGAGTACTGGGAACTTTGCTGAGAACTTTGCTGAGAATGCAGGAAATGGCGTTTCACACCACTTGGATTTCAAAAATTACCGGGGGGGGGGGGGGGGGGCGTGCCCCCGGACACCCCTAGCGCTATCGTGCCCTTCGGGCCCCCTTCGGGCCCTCAACATTGGGCCCTCCCCCCCAATAATGTTCGGCTTCCGTGTTGCCACATTTACATGAGATCGGGTGACTGACTGCGGGTTTACACTTCCCAGAAATTTAAACCGGCGACAGAATCATGTTCCACATTTCACCACTCCGTCCAAGTTGTCGGCGTGAGAGCACACTTAGGTTTACCGTTTATGACGTTTATCTGACATTGTGACGTCATACATAGTCAATCATACATACATACATACATACATACATCATACATACATACATACATACATACATACATACATACATACATACTTGTCGCATACTCACATAGCAGAGACGGATTACATGAGTGGTCACAATGCATTTCAGGAGAAATACAACTTGTCATTATATCCTTGCAGGAGAAATAAATCAGCAGAGACGGTTCTAAAGGGTTGTTCAGCTTTCATGGAGGAAATACAACTTGTCGGCGATACTTGCACGGAGAAATATCGCAGAGACGGTTCAAATGGGTGGTCAACTTTGCACTTTCAACAAGGAGCTTGTCTATTATACGTGCGTGGAGAAATAATGCAGAGATAAATCACATTGAGCCTGGTTCTAATGGGTTGTGACATTTGCACTTCATTGGAAATAGAAATAACTTGTCGCGATTATACTTGCACGGAGAAATATCGCAGAGACGGTTCAAAATGGGTGGTCACATTTGCACTCAACAAGAATAGACTTGCATGATACGTCGTAGAAATATGCACAGAGGTTCAAATGATGGTCACTGGCACTCTTAGAAATACAACTTGGCGATTATACTTGCTGGAAAATAATCACAGCGGTCAAATGAGATCATATGGCACTTTCATTGAGTACAACTTGTCGCGATTATACATGCGTGGAGATAATGCACAGAGACGGTTCAAATGAGTGATCATATTGGCACTTTCATTGAGAAATACAACTTGTCGCGATTATACTTGCGTGGAGAAATAATGCACAGAGACGGTTCAAATGGGTGGTCACATTGGCACTTTCATTGAGAAATACAACTTGTCACGATTATACTTGCGTGGAGAAATAATGCACAGAGACGGTTCAAATGAGTGGTCATATAATTATGCACTTTCACAGAGAAATTAAACTTGTCACGATTATACTTGCGTGGAAAAATAATACACAGAGATGGTTCAAATGAGTGGTCGCATTTGCACTTTCATGGAGAAATAAAACTTGTCTCGATTATACTTACGTGGAGAAATACCTCACAGAGACGGTTCAAAAAGGCGCTCACATTTGCACTTTCGTGGAGAAAGAGTGGTATCCCGGAGAGAATGCACGAGAAAATGGGCCTTATACTGTGACTAGTCCAGTTCAATAAACAGGAAAATGTTCCATATCCCGGTGTCAATCCACCAGAAAATGGGCCTTATACTGTGACTGATCCAGCACAAAAAACAGGAAAATGCCCCATATCCCGGTGTCAATCCACAAGAAAAAGGGCCTTATTCTGTGACTGGCCCAACACAATAAACAGGAAAATGCCCCATATCCCGGTGTCCATCCGCAAGAAAAGGGGCCTTATACTGTGACAGGTCCAGCACAATAAACAGGATGTTGCCCCATATCCCGGTGTCAATCCACAATAAAAGGGGCCTTATACTGTAACCGTTCCAACACAATAAAAAGGAAAATACCCCATATCCCGGTGTCAATCCGCAAGAAAAGGGGCCTTATACTGTGACTGGCCCAACACAATAAACAGGAAAATATCCCATATCCCGGTGTCAATCCACAAGAAAACGGGCCTTATACTTGTCTCCATATATGGCTCATTTGCCTGTTTTTTTCGGCTGGACCAGTCACATTAGTTTCCCCCTTTTCTTTTCTTGTGGATTGACTCCGGGTTATGACTCATTTTCCTGTTTATTGTGCTGGACCAGTGACAGCATAAGGCCCCTTTTTCTTGCTGTTTGATTCCGGATAGGGTCTCATTTTCCTATACATTTTTCTGGACCATTGACAGTAT
>CM055275.1:77912014-77929710 GCA_029237695.1 Conchocele bisecta
CGCAGTTCATGGAACCGCGACGTTGCCGGTCAATCATGTGACGTTATTGACAACGACATTAGATTACATGACGTCAAACAAACTTTAACGAATCAACGTCGCGTGACGCCACGTGTGGCTAATGTCATGTACTGGAATATAAATGCAATACGTTGAATGGGTGTTTCTATTATGAATTTAAGGACGGTGTAAATATTACAACTTCAGTGAAATTACGTCGGCTCCTATAGGGAAATTAAGCCGGAGAAAGAGTGCAACAAGTCTTGTTTTGTCAGATTGTGGAATATTTATTTCTACAGAATGTTCTAATGGCATGGGTACATTAAATGTGGCTGTGACTGGTGAAATAGGGCTTACGACGTTTGTGACCAGCGTAGATCATTGGTCATATAGTACACTGCTGTAGCTTGATAACGATACAGATATTGTTTCTAAACGTTAGAAGCATGGCAGTTGTTTAATTGATGGAATGGCGAATAGTGCAGATCCTGACCAGACTGCGGATGCACAGGCTGATCTGTATCTACACTGGTCGCAAAACCTGTAAGCCCCTTGTTTTCACTCACAGCCACAAAATACTTTAGAATCGTTGTTGTTGTACTATATAGGAAATAACACAATGCCCACTGACTGCGTAAATGAATGAATGGGTCAGTAGACGGAGTCTAAGTGCATAAGGACTTAGCCCCCTTCTTCCACTGATCCCTTCGTTTGTGACCAGAGATAGACACCAGTAATCCTTTTAACCCTGAAAATCCTGGAACCAAAAATTGTTGTCTTGTCGTTTTTAATTTTTAGCTTGAATTTTACGAAAAAAGGCATCTGCATTGGAGACAATTCTCAAGTGCTGTCAAAACATGTTTTCATTGAGTAAATTGAAAAATAAATAGCAAACAATTTAGTTGCGCATAGTAAGGGTCAATGGAGCCATGTGTGAAAGTTAGAACTTTATAGTAATTGATTATGGGCATGGAGTAATGTTTTAAACTTACATGTTACCTTGCTTTTGGGATATACCCTGTTTGCTCGATCCTTCTTGCAACTATTTCACGAACTTTCAATTCTGCTTTCTATCTAACTTTGCTTGCATTCTGTCACATTCTCACAAGGTAGCATGAGGTGAATGTCACTAACATGTTTCATTGGTCCATTCAAATTTGTGTTGTCCAATAGAAAAGCGGTATGGAAGAGAGGCTGGGTGATACTATTAATGCACTACGAGATCACATCGAGGTAACCACCGCATGTTACTATGTTGTTTTATTCCTCCCTTTGTTTACATTGTTTATTATTTACAGTGGTTGGTGCGTTGTTACTTTTCGAGGAAAATAAGTTTCTATATTTCAAAACGATCATTTATTAAATTGCAATTTGAAATATTCACATAATTCACATTTATAAGCTCACATTGATCTTGTTTTCTAATCCTTATTCACAATATCTGTCCGTGAATGTTGATACATTATATTGAAACCCTTACACTGCTGCGTTGTTGTCTGCTGTTTATGTTCTTATTTTCAATTGTTCTCATCAAACTCATGATTTAACGACACTGTCAAAGCATGTTGTTATTGAGAAAGAAGACAAAATATAAAACAACAGCATTCTAAGGGTTAACTAATTACTCTTTCAGTTCACAGTTATAATATTGACGTCACATAGAACTGCTAATAAAGTTTTCCAACTATTTTGATAAACGACTATAATATATGGTAGAAAATGAAGGGGATGAAAGAGAGGGACTTATTTTCCTTAATCTTTTATTTCACTTTTCCAGCACGACACATATTAGCTGTATAATGTTGATCTCATTCACTCGATGTTATTTGTTGCACGGTTTATTCACTGTGGGAAGTCATACAACCAAAACGTGGCGGCCATTCCTCAGGCTACATGTATATCGCATTCAATATAACCCGTAACGTGTGTGTAAAGTGGAAATATGTGGGCCCTTATTTTGTATCCATCAAACGAGACGAACCATGTAATTTTGTACCTAAGAACATGTGCGATATCTCGTGTAAATTATTTATGATATTTCCCGTCAATGTCGTCACAAGTTGTCAAAATGGAAATTTTGATTTATATTTTGTAAAATTTTGATGTCATTTACAGAAAATATCACAGTTGTGAAAGCGGACTTGGGACAAACATAGATACTGCCAGTCTTTTGTTTTCTGATACAACATTTATTAGGCAATGCTAGAAAATGCGTAGGAATTGCGATGCTCGCTGAGGAATTGCTACCATTTCCACATGATACCAAATGACTTTAGCCCGCTATTCTATTTATCAGGTAACTTTATGCGATGAAATGCACAAATGTAAAGTGTTTGGTGAAATGGGTGCAGACTTTTACGCCGCATCATTACGTCATGTGACATAGTGCGACCAGTGACACGCTAAAGTATTTGTAAATTCTGATTAACTGTGATTGTCAATGCCTGATAACAGCAGTTTAATTTTGATATTGATCAGTGTGTGTTTAGTCAATGCACAGCTTACTTCAGTAAATGAATATTATTGTCCATGATCCGATTGTGTGAATGCGCAGGAAGATACGGGGATATGCTGGTAACAAATATTGTAATGTCCCTTTTCTCCTCTAGCGTCCACTTTTCTCCTCTAGCGTCCATTCACTTCAGCAATCTAGCACGTTTTCCTTGGATTTGACCGTCACTCGACTTTTGTATCAGCCACGTTAGTGGAAAGTGAGACGTAGCGGTCACAATTCCGACATAGACGTAGTCGTAGGTATCAACATGAACAATTGTGGATGTACGTCCAAATGTTGAATATCTTGCGATCTGTTAGTCAGATCATTACAAAACTTCATAAGTAGCTTCTTCCTCACATTGATGGTAATCTACACAATGTGGGTGAGACACTCGCTGGTGATCGCCATGTTTTGCTATGTGCTACATAGAAACGTTATGATTGTTGTTCAACAGTGTGTTGTCGCAGAGCTCCAGATAAGCTGCATATTTGCTTAAATACCCAATTAAAATTGCCAAAAACTCAATTGAAATCAGAAGTAGCGAGTATCAAAAAGAAATAAGATATTTGTGGTACCTTTACCATGCTGCAGAAAACAATAAACAGAGCACAAATGTTGCAGATTTTTCTTATTTTCCATGAAAACACATCTTGTGTAAACAGTAGAGTGATTTTATTTTACCCAATTAAAATTTTAAAATACCCAATTGCTTCAGAAATGATGGAGTGAAAATACTCAATTACTAATTCCTTATCTGGAGCCCTGGTTGTCGGTTGTTCAACAGTGTGTTGTTAGTTTCAGCCGATCTGCACTACATTGTACGTGTATGTCTTTGCACACTATCGACAAATATGGGAGGATTGATGGCATAATGTCATGTTTGAAAACAATAAAACTTTCATGGAGGCTGCATACTGCAACATATTTTTTATTAATTTCTATCAGTTTTTCATCTCGTAGTAGCATAAACGAAAATTCATCCCTGAGCGGTGATATATTTTGTCTCCTCAAATAGGTGACTTTTTGCACTTTATGATACATGCATTTATGTTATTTCATTTGTGCTTAAATGTTTTGAAAAGTCCTTGTATATCGTATGCAAACCATGTGCTATTATTAGTCCCCGTCACACATTTGAGCCTGTTGGTGCCATTTGGTGTTTTATTGCACAACCTTGTTGTTGAATCAGTCAATCAACCATTCCACATTCAACCAAATAATAAATGAAGCACTCAATAATTAACCAACCAACCAACCAACCAACCAACCAACCGTTCAGTCAACTGTCAACAATCAACTAACCAACCAAACAACCCACTATCTGTCAGTATCACCAATGTATTGGTTATTTGATTGATTCAACCAACCAACCAACCAACCAACCAACCATTAAATCAATCCACAGGGTTGGATGGAGGAGCGGCTGGATGATGCGATCCACGTGCTACGGAACCATGCGGAGGGACAGATGCCTGGACTGCCTGGCCACCCAGGCATGGGCCCGGTCATGATGCCCTCGTCACATTCCAATGGCCTCATGGGGCCGGGGCGCCTTGGCTACCCCGGGGGAATGCTGCCCGGGGGTGCCGGGCATGTGGGCTCTGCACATGTGGTAAGTTACAACATCAACTTCCATTCTCCCCATCCATACAGGTGAAATGTGAGCTATAGTGACAGCATATGATGTTGTCACAGTGACATGGATGCGATACTTGACACAAATGTCGTAAGACCATTCCTTCAGCCACAGATCAGAGTTAGATTAGCCACAAACACCGTAAGCCCCATTCCTCCAGTCACAAATGAGCGAGACTGGCCATGCACATTGTAAGCCTCATTTCTCCAATCACAGATAAGGAGCTAGACTGGCCGCATCACCGTAGTCCCCATTTATTTAGGTAATCCCCATTTCTCCAGCCACCATCGGATAATATAAGTGTGATTTCACTTTACTTGGCGAGAAAAAACTTGCCTCGAAGCAACGAAGACATCTGGAAGTAGTTTAAAGTCAATTCTCGAAACACGTTGCCTAGAAATGAAGTAATAAAACGCTCGTATACTAAAGAGATATTAATGTTGGTTTATAAGTATTAAATTCAGACCAGATATCCCACATTGCAGACTCTCGTTTCCAATATATACTCGCTTTCCTCTTCCGAAGAAAAGAAGTAACTTGCAAGGCCAAAATTATACTGCAAATATCACCCCTCCCACAAACGAAAAAAAATCTTAATTGGTTTTCTGTGATGATTTGCTTTTGCCCATGACACATAACAATTACAGGTAATTTAAGAATTTCTTTTACGAACCTGCCAACGCAGGGTGCCCAGTTTGGAAAGGTTACACTGTTATTCTGGTATACGAGTCGTGACATATAAACATTACAGCTGAGACAATTTTTTACTACCTACCAACTTACGTTGCAGTGGAACCTCTCTAAACTGGACACCCTGGCTATATTAAAGTTGTTTTCTTCAAGTATAGCCGAGCATCGTTAAACGAGCATCGTAATTAAAATGTTACCGATTTAGATTCCGTAGTTTGTGGAATAGATGGTTAATGATACATTTGGTTTAAATGTGATTTTAATCACTTGCCTGGCAATGGGGAAAATATCACATGTAGGACACAGTTACAGTTGCGTGAAACTTTAGAGAAAACCTCTCTGTTTTCTGTATGTATTCTGGAAAGCCTTAGCTTCTCGTAAATATCCACCTACCATCAGTAGCCTATTTCACTAACATTCCAAAGTATACTTATCTAGCAAAGTATACTTTGAGGGAGAAATTCTTTTAATCATCAAATACATGCAGTCATTAGTTATATTTGACATAATGCATTTCTAGAAAAATAAATGATTACTCCCTCAAAGTATACTTTGCTAGATAAGTATGCTTTGCAATGTTGATGAATTCGGCTACTGATGTGATTGTTCCTGGCCACCAGTCATGAAATAACGCGTAACGGAAGTCGATGCAATCTTGTGTATGAAAACAACACGCCAACTATTCCTTTCTTGTTGTATATTTTGCGTGCTGCATATCCGTGATTACAAATGCAGGTACATCATTGCACTTGGCATGCTGAAGATACACAATGTTTCTCATGGAAAAAAAACTGGGGTGCATGTAGTCGTTATCTTGTCCGTCTGTTGGTCTATTCGTTTGTTTCTCCGAGATTTGTGTTAAAAGTTTTTGGTTACCAACCTTTTTCTCTGTTAGCATAAGTTGAATTACCTTGAAACTTCATATACTTATTTGTCATCATCTGATCCGTATTGTCATCCTATAGCCTATGTGCTCTACTTAAGGTCAAGGTCAAATGACGTAGAAATGTGTGTTAAAGTTTTTGAGGGTTACATCCATCAGTGTTAACTGATTTCTTGTACTCTTGCATAGTTTTTATCTTGACTGAGTTATGGCTAAACACTGCATTGATAATTAATATACATGTATCAAGGTGTGTGATCACGTGGTACTAACAACAACAACAAGTACTGAAACTTCCAGAATCCATCCGATTGAAAGTACATATTCTTTTATATTGTCCTTATTACGTAACGGATTTTGATTTTTGTTAAGCTGCATTTGGTGGTCTCTGTATTTTCTTCTGTCGTTTTTGCGAAGAATCAATTACTTTGCAAAAACGACAAGTTTGTGCCAAACTCCCTGGACCACCAAATGCATCTCATGAAGACGCGTTTGCTGCGCCATATTTCATCAAAATCCGTTGCATCTTAAGGAAAATATCAAATAATACTTACTTTGGAGTGGGCGACATTGTTGTTGTTGTTGTTTTAACCACGTGATCATGCACCTTGTGTATGCTATACAGAAAACACAATTATGGCGAGTATGAAAATAGTCACAATTTATTTTCTCTTGCTTTCTAATATTGGGAATGCTAGTTGGGGGAAACTTGTGCAAGTTGGTATTTAAAAGCTCCCAAGTCCTCTAGTACACTACCACATGTGCCAATCTTGTCAAATTCTTTAGTTCAAAATACTTTAATACTGTGCTTGAAAGAAAGCTGCTTGATTGGCTGAGCCTGAGCTGTGATACAACTCCGGCTCAGGAAATCAAATTACTTGATTTCTAATTGGCATTGCCAATAGATGTTTAGAAACGTTGATAATCTAGGCAATATTAACGCAGGCGGTCGTGTAGTCCAGGTTTTACGGAAAGATTCTGTAACGTGGTTGTAATAAAACTGGGAATGTTTTAATCACGGAAGATTGCTCAAGATAATGATGCGGTAGGATGTAATGAAAAATGACCTGGCCATATGGCAACATTCGCAAGTTTTAGCATATATTATTTAATGATTTATCCAAGCAAAATCGCAAGACCAGATCAAGATGCAGTCTTGCCGAGCCTCAGAATCCCCCCCCCCCTTCCCCATCGCCACCGCTACATGCTACAAGTGGAAAATATTTGGGCAGGTTAAATATACGGTTGAACCTGTGCTAAAGGCCAACTCCAAATAGCAGTTCCTTTCTATAGCAGCCACACTGTTGTTTTCCCACGTATTCAATTATTACATAAATGAACCTGTGAACAAAGTCCACCCTTATTCACAGGATGACTGTCCTGTGATCCCAGCTAGGATCTTGATTTATATGTTTGTTTCTGTATTTTCAGGGCGGTTCATCAGAAAGCCAGTCACAATCAATGTCCGGCTCGCAAGAAAACCAGAAACCTTTCAAATGTAAGTATACCTACCAGTTTAACTTAGACTGGGTAGAATCGGACTGCACTGTGTGCATAAATTGCAAACCCAGTACTCCTTGAATCTGCAATAAGCCGTGTTTCTCCAGTCAAAGTCACATGACGAGCCGTGTTTCTCCAGTCAAAGTCACATGTGAGACGAGCCGTGTTTCTCCAGTCAAAGTCACATGTGAGACGAGCCGTGTTTCTCCAGTCAAAGTCACAGTGAGGATGTAGACCACGCCTGTTTCTCCAGTCTAAAGTCAATCATGTGAGATTAGCCGTGTTTCTCCAGTCAAAGTCACATGTGAGACAAGCCGTGTTTCTCCAGTCAAAGTCACATGTGAGACAAGCCGTGTTTCTCCAGTCAAAGTCACATGTGAGACAAGCCGTGTTTCTCCAGTCAGTCACATGTGAGACAAGCCGTGTTTCTCCAGTCAAAGTCACATGTGAGACAAGCCGTGTTTCTCCAGTGAAAGTCACATGTGAGACGAGCCGTGTGATTTTATACCTAAGAAGAATTTACGATGTTTTCCGTACATGACTTCAAAAGTTGGCGATTTTTTCGCAGCAACTACAATATGGAATTTTGCGTTTGCTATGAACATTTCATGAACATTTCGACGTCATTTTCAGAAAATATCCTAGTTTCTGCAAATATTTTCTTGAAAAATTGTAGATATTCTTATGTACAAGACCACATCGTCTCTTATATAGGGTTGACTGGAGAACTGGCTTTTTGCTGATATAAGGAGTACCGAGTTTGCAATCGGACGGTCAATCAACCAGTCAATTAGCTAATCAAGCAATTAATCAATATTCTTATGTTTTTAATATCGGTACACATTTTCTTTGCTACCTATACATGTGCCTAAGGGCCTTTTCTCGGCCACAGGGCTGTGCGTGTGTGATTTATAATAAGTATGCGTGCAACAGGTTGTAAATTGGTGTCAATAGTCAGTTACATGTTTTAATTTATTCCTTTGCATTCTGAGGAAACACTGTGTTTTGTCTCACCTACGTTAGTGGAAAGTGAACCATAGCCATCACAATTCTGGTGTTGGCGACATCTTGGTCGGCATCAGCAGTTTTGGACATGTGTCTAAATGTTGAATATCAAGATCCACTAGGACCATTCAACATATAAAGGGGAACTTGACTATCATGTGTGTCTCTTTGACAATTGAGAATCCACACCCGGTCTTGACGTAAATCCCAGATCTGCCTCTGAGCGTGACCATCTATCCAACTTTTCCAGCTGAATCGCAGTCGTCAGATCAATCTAAAGATGCGATAAAATCGGAGAATCCGGATGATGCAAAAAGCGAGACTTCGTCGGACAGTAAAAGTTTACTAACGGAGAAATCAAAGGTCACCCCACCGCCCACAAAACGCTCACGGTATGTCGGCCCTCGGTGTGTAATGAATTAGATGAATTGTGGCCCAGAGGTTAGGACACTGGACTTCTTCAATACCAGAGGTTCCGAGTTCAATCCCCGCGCCAGACATGAAAAAGACTTTCACAGTATTTCCATCCCTCTGGTACATTGGAGGAGATATGAAACGGAGGTCCTGTTCCTACATTACCTTAACTGTTGCTGGGATATAAAATCCATTTACTTTTCTCTTTCTATTCTATTCCTTCAATAAGTTGTAGTTCTAGTAAATCAATAAACTTGTGAATAAATACCATTTATCCCGTCAACACAGTGCGTATGTGCCGTGAAACACAGTGCCGTGAAACATTTTTGATATCCTGTCAATACAATTTTAAAGCTATTTGTCATGTTGACGGGATAAATAGAATAGTAGGTTAGTGCCGTGAATGGGAAAAATATCTGGCGCGGCTCAGAAACGGGATGTGCTCGGCAGAGCCTCGCCCATCCCGTTTCCTAAGCCTTGCCAGATATTTTTTCCCATTCACGGCGCTAACCTACTATTCTCTATACTGAAGTATCACTCATGTAAGATCCTGTACATCATACACAGTCTACCGTCGTCTATACAGAGGAAAATAGTTTGATTAACGAGAGTTATTGTATAAGAAAACATGTACTGGGTGACCAAGAATTTCAGCGAGTTATCTGTAGTTGGAGTACACTGTATAGCCACCAAGCCCAGCGTAAGCTGCTGTATTCAGAGCTCCAGTTAAGCTGCGTAATTTGAAGGTAAATTTCTTATTTCTCCATCAAAAATGGCAAGTTGGGAGTGCTTTAGAATTGTCTCAATGAGACGATTCTAAAGGACTCCCAACTTGCCAATTTTGATGAAGAAATAACAAAATTTCACCCCAAGTTGGTGAAATTACGCACCTTAACTGGAGCTCGTTATTATATATTTACGCCCGCCATTATTGTTGTAGAAAGCAGTATGGAGGACCAAACCTGCCTCCTTTGGATGACCTGGGTAAGAGTCTGTTATAATTACCTCCCTTTATCGTGCCATGAAGCATATGGCGAAAACATGACAAGGGAAGAAACTGCATTTGACAAATTGTGATTTGAATATTTCTCATTTAACTCTGCATGCTGGCAAATGTGTGGGATATAAATACATGTAGTTCAATGATAGCAGATTACAGTTCATGATCCTTTCTTTTATTTTTCCCTGTAAATATCATGAATATGTAATTCTCATCGAGACGGTTCAAATAAGTAGTAACAGCATATGGTTACGATAATAAGCAAATGTGAAACAAAAAAAATCTCCACAGTTTTTGTCTCGCCCGCGAAAGCGGAAAGCGAGACTAAGGTTTTACTTTTCCTTTAGTCGTCGTCGTCGTCATCATTCAATGTTAAGTTTTCGTGTTACGGTCATTACTTCAACCCCTGATCAGCTACAGTCATCAAACTGTATACATACCTTTACTATGATATGTAGATGAATATGCGACTATTCCCGGGGCCCCAGGGTCAAGGTCAAGGCCCCAGGGTCAAGGCGGAACAAGGCGAGACATTTGATTTTGCAGAATTCTTGTGTAATACTGGAAATGTATCTCCTTTAATGGGCGGCACAATTATGTTGTAGTGAGGCTGAATCTTTGTTGGACGGGGCCATGGGAAGCGGGTATGTCATTATGTAACACAGTTACCTTCCCTTTAGTTGTTGTTGTTGTTGGATGTTAATGACTTTTGTCTCACCCTCGTTAGTGGAAAGTGAAACATAGCGGTCACAATTTTGGCGTATGTATCAACGTCAATAGGTAATAGGTGTAACTATATTGTAATCTGTCAGTTGGATCACTTCCAAACTCCACCAATAGCTTCCTCACATTGTAATTGATGGCTATTCACCCACTGTCAATTCGGGAGACCCTGACCTCCACCTTGGTGACCTTAGCAATCGTGTTAATAATTTTGTATGTATATCTCCCGAGTTGGATCATTACCAAATTTCATCAATAACTTCCTCACATGTGATTTTGACCTTGGTGTGCATCCGCAGTCTGATCAGGGTCTACACTGTTCGCTATCAATCAGTCAATTAGCTTTGTATTCAGCTGTCCTATATTTGAATCATTTGAGGTACACAGGGCTCCAGATAAGGAATTAGTAATTGAGTATTGTCACTACATCATTTCTGAAGCAATTGGGTATTTCAAAGTTTTAATTGGGTAAAATAAAATCACTCTACTGTAAAGTGTTTACACAAAAGTGTTTGTCTCAAAATGAAAACATGTCTTGGCATTTCAGTAGAATTAATGAAATACCAAGATGTGTTTCCATGGAAAATAAGAAAAATATGCTATATTTGTGGTCTGTTTATTGTTTTCTGCAGCATGATAAAGGTACCATACATTTTGTATTGCTTTTTGATACTCGCTACTTCTGATTTCAATTGGGTTTTTGGCAATTTTAATTGGGTATTTAAGCAAATACGCAGCTTATCTGGAGCTCTGGATCCAATGATCAACTGCGGCTCAATCAATCAATCAGTCGTGCAATCAATCAATCTTGTGTTCGGCTGTCCTACGTATGTGCTGGAATGCATGCTTGTACACACAGTAGAACAATGCATGATTGTCATACAACTATATGTGACTCGCAGCAACAGAAAACGGCTTATTCAATTTGTGACCAGTATAGCCCCAGATCAGACTGTGTCTGGTGCTACACTGTTCACAAACTCCATAACCTCCATTTTGTCTTTGTAGAACTGGAAGGATTATCGTGTTTGGAATGTGTGTCCGTCCGTCCGTATGTGTATCCAGTTAAGAAGTTTATCAGAGTTTCTTGAATCTGTCACCGCGTCCTTCTTACATAGTACAGTCAGAATTCGTTACAGCGGCATATTCGCCTCCCGGCACAATAAGCCGCCAAACCAATCGGCATGCTCTTTAATCTGCTCGATATACCGGCAAATTCGGCTTCCGGCACCGGCAGGGAATTCCCGCAAACGAATACACAGTTTAAGTCTTATTTAATGTGCGTTATAACGGCGTCGGTACCCGGCGTCGCTGGTACCAGCGCTGTGACCCAGAGCTCTGTTATCCGGCATTACGGAAACCGATATTCGGGAACCAGTCACTGACCATATAATGTCCGTCATAACGGCGCCAGTACCTGGCATCGCTGGTACCCGATGTCGCTGGTACCAGCTCTGTTATCCGGCATTACGTGCCGGAAACCGATATTCGGGAACCAGTCACTGACCATATCTAAACAATTTCACAGCTGATTAACCCCGACCTGCTGTCATAAATCGCGGCAATTAACGTGTCGGTACCTTGTCACCTGCTGTGATGTACTATTTTGCAAACATCAATTAAGAAATGAATAGTTAGCAACTAAATTTACAAGTGATTAAATCCAGCAAGGACCGATAGATTGTAAATAAAAAAATATCATAATCGTGAACAATTTAAATAATTATCGTGTAACATTGCCTCTGGGGCGAGTTCAGATAGGGACGAATCGTCATGTAAATATTTAAAGGGAAACCACTCTACATGTTTTTACTTTGTATTTTTATAATTTTTAGCATGTAAATTAAAACAAACTGTTTATTAAAATATGAGTTTCTTTTCTATATGCACATGTTTGCGAATTGCTAACAATAAAGAAACAATTTCACAGATAATCCGGTATTGACCACGCGCTCTACAATTAACAACAGGTTCACCTGCAACCTAGACTTTGTCAAATACCGGATTAGCTTTGAATGTTGTTGGTTTCCTTGATATAAATTTGTATACAGTATATGCATTGCTTTATCAATTTGGTGACAAATAAGTATATATCTCGCTGATAATGCTAATGTAAAATGACAGCAAATAGCGTCGATACAATGCGTGGTTACCAATTACCGACATGTTCCAATTACCGAATTATCACGACAGTCTGATAGCGAGGAGAAAATCGCCTTTTCTTTATACCGGCATATTCGTTATAACGGCAGATTCATCTCTGACAAACTATGCCGTTGTAACGAATTCTGACTGTACATGTAAAATCATTTCAGACATGAAATTTGTACAGTTTTGTGTCATAATAAAAAACAAAGAGTTACAGAGCCCCGGATGATTTATTGCAATAAATACGGCATGTGAAGTTCATGTAGTCACATTTGTTACCATTAGCAGTGAGTTACAACTTGTGATACCACCATCTATAAATAGTATGGCAGACCAGATATTACAGGGTTTTGAGTAGCGTCCGAAATTGGCAAAATAAATCAACAGCCAATAAGAGACAAAAAGTTATGTGCGAAATACAATTTTAATCTTTTATATAGTAAATTTGACTGTCGTAAATTGCCAGCGTAAATTCATGTACAACCAGATCCATGTATGACCCTGCTGTTGAATGGATGTACAACATCAGTCGGTTGATAAAAAGTAAATTGTTCAGAGGATAAAGGCTCCGAAGTGTCGCTGTTGAAAATCCTATAATAATTGTCGTGTACGATGATCTTCTTTCCGAGGTTTTAGCCTTGTTCACTGCAGAGGGAGTCAAATCTATAAATAAACCTGTTGTATATATAAATAGAACAGTCGAATCTATGAACAGACGAGGACACGCCTCCCGACGACGTACAACACATGTTGGATTGCCGTAAATTTTTCAGCCTCGAACCGGACGACCCAAATGAGTCTCCCGAAACGAAAGTGGAGCGAGAAAAATTCCGTCGGCAGTCGAACAATGCCCGGGAACGGTGAGTTTACTAATTGTGCCTCGTGTCGGCATGTTTGTAGTGCACGTGCAGGCCAGAAAAGCGGTAGACGAACGACGTACGACGGGCACAGGTAACGGTGAGCGGCACAGCGCACGCACGTATAGCCGATTCGTTACATTGATATATTTTTTCAGTACGGAACCCGACGATCCGAACGAATCTCCCGAGACAAAGATGGAGAGAGAACGAGTGAGGCGACAAGCGAATAATTCACGCGAAAGGTAACACGAGTGTTGTCAGTAGATCGTAGTTTTGTTGTCTTCAATAGAGATTGTGGGTTTGACGGGAGAAATGGGGGTTTATGGGATTTGTGAGCAGTGTCTTTCAACCCTGAATGGACTGTGATGTGTTAATTGTCCCAACCAATCCATTCGTCACAAAACGATTTTCAGACTACTCTAAAAACATGAAAATTGCTTGCAGAAAATGCAGATCCTGATGAGACGGCTCTTCACGAGCAAGCTCATCTGGATCTACATTGTTTGTTAACATCAGTAAAGAGGTGTGTAGTGATGAAAGTGTAAATCGAAGAGTACACTCCTGTCACCTGATAATGATCTATATTGCATTTCATTGATGGAATAGCGACCAGTGTAGATCCAGATCAGCCTGTGCAGATGCACAGGCTGATCTGGATCTACACTGGTCGCTAAACCCATTTCTCCAGTCAAAGCCACATGATGATGGCGCTTCGGGGACAATGGTTGGTAGGATTTTCAGCTGATTTTGTCTTTTAAGCGCATGTTTGCGACCTACAACCTATTATACCTTTCCTCATTTTGTAATGAGTGACCATCGTTAGTGAGTTGACTTGTCTACAAGGTAAATTTTATTTATTATCCTTCAAAAAAAAAAAAGTTTACACCCATCCTTTAAAGCGACTGTGTCTCGGATGGTAGCTCCGAAAAATACATTTCACAAAAACGGCGGTGATTATCAATTACTTTTCTATGAATATAGTCTCAACATGTCCTCGGTCATAATTGTGAATTTGTTGGCTACCGTAATTAGAACATTTCTATGTCGACTTTCGATGTCGTAACTAAGCGGTCACGGAAATCCCATTGCAACATTTAACTTCACCGTCTCCACGATATAGAAGAAACAAAGAATAAATTAATGTTAGCTTGTGATAGCGGTGTGAGCATAAAAACAAAATGCACCAAGTGGACACCGGCCGGAGATGAAGTGCATTCTTGCCGTTAAAGGTACGTAATGTTTTGTGTGTTTTCCTGCATGCTGCTTTAGTGATGGCATCAAAGCTTGTTTCTCTTTCTGGTCATGTGACAGCGTTCATGTGGACATTATACAGAGATATAATGATGACCGAAGGAACTCCACACGGGCCGGTAAGATTCTATGTTTAACTCATTATATTCGGGATACACCTGTATACACATTTTGCAACATTTCGGTTCCTATAATCTTTATTACTGAACGGAAGTATTTGTTGTGACCACTCATTTTGAGACGGTTCAAATGGTAGTCGCAACATTTACTTCTGATGATTTTTGATCAGTAAAAGTTGTGTGTGCTTCGACTGTAATGGGTTAACCCTTTCAACACCATGTAACTTAATAGGATGTTCCATGCCAATGTTTCACGCTATTTCATTAATTTTGTTCATTCAAATTATCCCATTCTTCTAAAAGGGTAATCTGTACGACGTTTAAAATTATTAACAAAGGGTGGAGATCCTGATGAGACGGCTCGTTACGAGCCGGCTCATCTGGATCTGCACTGTTTGCAAACATTGTCTCTATAGAGGTCTGTGGTGTTGAAAGGGTTAATATTGGCTATTAGTTTTGTCTGGTTACAATAGGTTTATGTACGCTTGCCTGTGACATGTACTTATACTATAATAATAACATGTATTATATTACCTATACATGGAGGCTCTCTCATTGGCTCATTTGCTTTCCTTTGTTAAAAAAATAACATGTCTATACGAGAGCATATTGACCAGTTTTCTGTCATGTAACATGTTGATGACAAACCTATGTTCTTAAAATAGACGGCTGAATATATGCACGGCCTTAAATCACAACGTATCTGGACTATCTAGATTTACCTGGGAAATGAGATAAATTGAGCAATGTCACAGAACATCACAATACAATTGGTGTAGACCCAGATCAGTATGCACGTCGCATAGTATATGTCCATCCTGGCCAGAATATGCATGTTATCAACTTTTCAGTATTGTGCATTCATTATACACGTGTCAAAAATTTCTTCATTCAATAACTGCTGTATCATAGGACTATGCGTGTCTTGACTGCATTAAGGATTTGTATCTTAAATGTAAACGTTGCTGGGATTCACAGCTTGGGCCTAGTGATCTGATGTAGTAAGGGCAACTTGGGCACCAAATCAGAACACTGTATATTATGACCTTCGCTGTTGGTGAGACGTTGTACCGTTTCACTCGTTTCTAGGGTGCGAGTACGAGACATCAACGAAGCATTCAAGGAGCTGGGCGGGATGGTGACAATGCATTGTGGGAGTTCCCAGCCACTCACGAAACTTATGGTGTTACAGCAGGCCGTTAATGTCATCACAACATTAGAGTCTCAAGTTCGAGGTATGACGCTGTGCATATGCAATAAATAGAATCTAGCAATTGTGTTGATTGAAGATGATATTTATACTCGTTGAATGATGCTGTTATAGCAGGCAGTCAATCTAATCACAACTTTAAAGGCTCAGGTTCGCAGTATGATGCTGCGCTTATCGCTTATGCAATAAATGGAATCTAACGTTTGCATCCATTAGAGAGTGGCCCAGGTTCGAGGTAACACAAGAGAATATTAGCTATTCCCATTCACGTTTTGTTGATTGCTTGGACATGGTAGGAGTGAAAGTGAATACATCTCGATCTCAGAGATTGTGTGGCCTAGAGCTGTCCAGCACGAGAGGTCAGTTCAGTCGACTCCATCGGCGTGAAAAACTCTTTCATAGCGTTACCTTCCCACTGGTCTGTCGGATGAGACTATAAAGAGTAGTCCCATCTCTATGACCGTAGCTGTTGTCGGGACGTTAAACCCATTCACTTTCACCACACGCATCAATCACAACCTTAGAGTCACAAGTCCGAGGTCAAACAATATTAGCTTTTCTCATTCACATTTTCGTCGCGCCTGCTTGCACTCCTATGGTTGTTACAAATGCATCCATCAAATGTTTGTATCAAAGTAAATTATATATCCTGATCATAAAATGGCCTAACTGTCATTATAAAATGTTTCAGAACGGAATTTAAACCCGAAGGCTGCCTGTCTAAAACGTCGCGAGGAGGAGAAATCTGACGAGCTGCCAGGCGGTCGACCAATGAACGTGAACGCAGAAGATCTGGCACAAGGACCTATGCCTGGAAAGGTATGGTAGAAACATATACGTAGGCATGACTCGAGAAATGGGGTGCATGGGTTTTGTGACCAGTGTATATACAGATCAGCCTGCACTGTTAATCATTCCACCAATGCTTCCAACAAGCAATATAATATAGATCACTGGCCCATCTGTGACCGAGGTCCTGTCTCTATATATGGATGTGACTGGAGAAATGGGGCTTATGGGTTTTGCGACCAGTGTAGATCCATGATCTGCTTCTGTCGTGTTTCTAACGGGGAATGTATAGATCATTATCAGGGTGGCGGAGTGCGCTATTTGGTCAGTTTCTACTCTTTTCCTACTTTTACCCGATATCAAAAGACACTAGCCTGCGTTATTAGTTTGGCAGGCCTGGGAAACGGCAGGAATTCATCAGTGAGCCTCGGAATTCCTACGCATTTCCTAGCTTTGCCTGATAAATATCCATCTGTGTTTCAGTGTGCACCGGATGGGGGTAAACCAGGTGGCTGGTGGTAGCACGAGACATCGAGTGGACGTCGATCGGAATACTAACAGACGATTAACCTTACACAACGGTCAGCCATCACGGCAATAATGGGAATTTCTTAAACATCGACTGTGAATGTGAATCTGGCGTTGTGTTTACGCCGATATCACCGGAACAAAATTGCCAAATGTGATGGCTAATGTGAGCGTCGGTCTGACGTAGTTTGCGGCAATATCACCGGAACAAAATTGCCAAATGTGATGGCTAATGTGAGCGTCGGTCTGACGTAGTTTGCGGCAATATCACCGGAACGAAATCCGACGGTTAATGTGAATGTGGTTCTGGCATTGTGTTTACGATAATATCACCAGAACGAAAGTTGCAGATCTGAGGGTTAACATGAATGTCTGGCGTAGTGATATACTGATATTACTCGCGTGAGAGAATGGAATAGTCCGTCATCTCTGATGGTTAATCT
>CM055275.1:77930210-77974674 GCA_029237695.1 Conchocele bisecta
AACATGTACGGCCTCCGCCCGCTTGGTGTACACCCTGCTGCTCATCGTACGTGCATCCGTACGGGACGGATATGTAACGGGTGGGTGGATAGGCGGCCGCCTTCGGACAGCAGGCAGGCAATTCCATCACGATCGGATCGACGTGTGCATACGCAGAATGGACCATGTGACTTGCCAGTGTAACCAGTGGCCGGCTGACAGATTCCTCCTCGGTCCTTGTGACGGGCGCCCCTCCCTCGGACCAGTGAAGTGTTGATGGATGGCCACCTCACCTGTACCAGCTCCGTCTGGTGGCTAAGGTATAAATGCCCACCCCCCCCCCACATCCCGTCCCACCCCTCCACTGCCACCCCACGCCCCACCCAGAACAAATGTTAGCAGTATATGTTCAGACCACAGTCTCGTACTCGTTTCTCCATTTCTCTTTCAAAGTGCCAGTATATGTTCTTGCCACTCATTTGAAACGTCACAAAATAGTTTTATTAAAAAATATCATGCCTCATTTGCTTTTGCAAATACCACCGTGAGTCTATCAGTAAAGTAAATATTAGACATGTAGTGTAATAACCTAGACTGCTTCAGTTCTAAAAAAATGATTAATATAAACTTTTAGAAATATTTAGTACGAAGTTTATAAATGAAAATGTATTTTTTTTTATCTTTTTACGCCTAATTTGCATATTCATGACTCTTAGGAAAATTATCCAATCAAATCGGTATTGTGTTTAATGAACTCCCTTGACCATTAAAACATATATGTAGGGACCCTTAAGTGTTTCTTTTCTAGCACTTTTAATAAGAAAGATATTGTGCAAAATTATTTTCCAAAATAAAAAATGGGCGGCACCTAATTTGCATATTTGGCTAAAAATAGATGTGGGACCCAAGATTTTTGATGTTAAATTTTTTTAAAGTATTTAGTATACCCCAAGGAACAAAAAAAACATGGGTACAAATGTTGTGGGGGAGGGGGTGGGGGGGTGCACGGGGGGTCCTGGTAGCCCATAGCCTATATACTTTGCTAGATAAGTATAGTTTGCAGTGTTGGTGAAATAGGCTACAGAGCTGTGCACTCGCCCTGCCTGAGTTGAGACTACATGATGATGATGCAAAGCTCCTGATAAGTTTTGTATCTAAAGAGTATTACACCCCCATATTTCAAATTCAATGTGTATTATACTTTGGTTTTTTTGCTTATTAAACAGGGAACAAATGATAAAAAAGTAAAACACATTTAAAAATTCACTTATTTGAGCTGCAAAAAGCAAACAGTTTGCTTTTTGCAGCTCATCTAAGTAATTTTTAGCCAGGTTTTTTTTGAGAAAAAAGAAAAAAATCCAGGCTATTTTGGATTGGCGAAAGCCGGGCGGGCGGCGGTCGGTGGGTCGGAGGGGTGCGGGCGGCGGTAGTGGTGCGGGCGGCGTCCACAAATCACTGTTAAGTTTTCGTGTTTGAGTCCATTTCTTGTTACTGTACCACCCTTGTGCGCCAAAATTGTCAGGTCAAATTACTTTGAATTTATTTGTTAAAAATTTTTTCCTGTACTATATCTGCAACTGCTTCACCCATTTACCTTGATACTTCACATGAGTGTTTATCATCATTGTCGCACCCGCCTTGCGGAAAGCGCGATATCGTCGGCATTTTGGCATTTTAGTCGTCCGTCCGTCCGTCCGAGCCAGCAACGGGGTTTAGGAGTTAGGGGTAGGGTTAAGGTTAGTAATACAAAGGATTTCCCTTTGTTCTTTTCCGTAAGCTCCTAATATCTTTGATCTTTTATGAGCTTATCCTTGATCTTTTAAAGAACAAAAATAAAAAGCCCATAACTGCCAAAACGTTAGAGTGTCCGTCCGTCCGTCCTGTGTGTCGGTTAAATTTTGTTTTTTCGTTAAATGTTTTTCCATCACATCTACTATATCTATTTTTTGAGTGTCCATGCCTCGCCCCAAGGCGCGACATGCAGGCCACGGCCATCTAGTCTACAAAAAGTGGGTATAATTATGTTATCCAAATGTCCATGCTTGGAAAAAACCTGGCCTTCGTGGCTTTGCCTCGTTTCTTGTTCAACTTTATTACTGTAGTCTGTAGTCAATTTTAAAATCAATGCGTATTTTCACATTGCTGTGAGTATTTTGTACTCGCGTTTGATGCGTATTCTGCTAAAATAAGTGTGTTAAATACGCCAATACGCACCTTATCTGGAGCTCTGGGATGATGGTTGTGGAAAGGAGAGTGCCACGTATACATTTTTGTATTTCAAGATACTTGAATATTGTGCTTGAAATACAGCAGCTTGATTGGCTGAGCCTGAACTGTGCTACTGCTCAGCCTCAGACAATGAAACTGTTTGATTGCGAGGTGGCATTTCCAATGGATGTTGAGAAGCGTTGATATTCTGGGAGAGATTAATGCAGGGGGTTGTGTATACACTGAATAGGGACACAATTCCTTGCAACTATATCTACACTGTGAATATGGCAATTTTACCAGTGAGGTCCTTCAATCAGAATTAGAAAATGAAGCAAAATTTGTATATTTCAAAGCCATTTTCTCCTATTTAGCATGCGAATGTGGTCACATTAATATAGTTTGTTGACTCTTTGGAATACAAGTGAGTGGTTGGTCGGGCAAACGTGGAGGTGTAAGTTAACTAGCCTATTTCACCAAAATTGCAAAGTATACTGATCTTGCTAAGTACACTTTGAGGGAGAAATTTTCAATTTAAGAATAAATTTATTAATTTTTATGTCCCGTCTTAAAAAACGGGACGTATTATGTATTCATCTTGTGTTGTGGGCAGGCGGGCGGGCTGTGGGGCGGGCACAGCTTGTCCACGCAATAACTAGAGTTTTACTTGATGGATTGTAGCTAAATTTGGCATACATGTTTATCACGGCAAGATGAAGAAGCCTATTGATTTTCAAAACTTTCCGATGACTTATCTCCCCTTAGCGGCCATTTTTATTTGTTGTACTCTGTATCCCTGTCCACGCAATAACTCAAGTTCTACTTCAACGATCGTAACCAAATTCGTGATACATGTTTATCACAGCAAGACGAAGAAACGTATTGATTTTCAAAAAATTCTGATTACTTATCTCCCCTTGGCGGCCATTTTTATTTTTCGGACTGCCATTTTTATTTTTCGGACTGTATCCTTGTCCATGCAATAACTCAAGTTCTACTTCACCACTTGTAACCAAATTCGGTATACATGTTTATCATGGCAAGACGAAGAAGCCTATTGATTTTGAACATTTTCTGGTGACTTATATTCCCTTGGCGGTTATTTTTTATTTTCGGACTCTGTATCTTTGTCCACACAATTTATCTCGATTTCTACTGGACTGAGCGTAACCAAATTTGGTATATATGTTTATCACATCAAGATGAAGAATCCTATTGGTTTTCAGTGAGTTATCTCCCCTTGTTGACTGGCTTTACCTCGACGGGCGTATATTGTGACCTTATCTCTCCTTCAGTGAGTTATCTCCCCTAGTGTTGTAGCCAAGATGTGTTTTCATGGAAAATAAGAAAACTATGCTATATTTGTGGTCTATTTATTGTTTTCTGCAGCATGATAAATGAATCACAAAATTGTAATTGCTTTTTGATACTCGCTACTTCTGATTTCAATTGTGTTTTTGGCAATTTTAATTGGGTATTTACGCAAATACGCAGCTTATCTGGAGCTCTGCTATAGCTATCCTATGGGACAAGGTGGCCGCCAGTTGTTGCGGATGGTTGCTAGGCGATGGCTAGTCATTAGCGATGGTTGCTAGGCGATGGATAATCGTTAGCGATCGGTACTGATAATCAGGTTACCACCTTAATTGGTTTAATTAGTTAGGAATGATTTTGAAATATGAAATGTGAGAATTATTTTTGTGCGGTTTAACTCGTTACATGCTCGTGGTGAAAATAACAGCCAACAAATGGGAGTATATTTCTTATTCTCTCTGTAAGTAGGTCTTGGAATTTCATTCCAGTTACAAGTGTCCTCCAGACTCGATTCTTCTGAAATTCCAAGACATTCATAATATTGACAGGGACAAATAAAAGAAATGAGCTCCTCATCAGGAGCCACAGTAATTGTCAGCATTTTTCAGATTAAACAAAAATATTCCTCACATGACCAGTGAACTAGTCCACAATTTAGCATGAGCATGTCTATTCCAGTTATTTAGGGGTGAAACCTTGTAAGCTAATGTATCTCTACGTCCAGAAGTCAGATTGACATAGTCCTTCCTTGGAAACCATATCGTTTTATCTGTATTATAAATTAGCAAACTCCATATGTCAATTTTGTTACGACATGGCAGATACACGGTATGTATGAAGTTCATTGATTATCAAATGTGGGAGTGCAAAATACGCACAGCAATGTGAAAATACGCATTGATTTTCAAATTGAGTAGTGAAACTACTGTGTTTGCTTTTTGCAGCTCAAATAAGTGAATGTTTAAATTTGTTATATTTTTTTTTTAACATTTGTTCCTATTTAGTAATGAAGAAAATCAATAATTAATTTGTAAAAGTAAAATACGCAATGATTTTGAAATCAGGGGGTGTAGTACGCTTTAGACACAAAGCTTATCTGGAGCTCTGTACATGTATCAAGTTCATTTGCTCCATGAATCTATATAACGTAAAATGTCATCTGTGATGACAGACAAAATATGTGTATGTCAACCACGTACACTGGGGCGAATAAACTCTCTCTCTCGAGGTCACCAGACGATCAATCAGTCATTCACTCAATCACTGAACCAGGCAAGCAACCGATTCCTGCCACGGCATAGCAAACCACCTTGGTCCTTCTCAACAATGACAACTTATAATAATAAATCAATCAATCAATCCCAACTACCAACCTGTCAACTCGGGTCCACCATCAATCAACCGATCAATTTATCAATTGAAATCGACCAACCAAATATCAATCAATCGACTAATCAAGATCGACTAACTAACAAAGAAATCACTGTATAGCAGATATCAAAACGGTTCCTTCCAGTGAATTGGTTGGCCGGTTGGTTCGGTTCATTGAATTGACCCAATAAATTGTTTATTGATTGATTGATTGAATTACACAATTTCTTTCACGCCAGGGCAACTACATGTACCATCCCGTGTCGGCCAACCAATGCCAATGTTCAATCAATAAATAAATCAATCAGTCGGTAAAAACGTTATCAAATTTCTTCCACCATCAACCAACCAACCAAGAAAACCACTTCCTTCCACTGCATAGCAACTACATGTATAGGTAATTCTCATCAACTAATTTGTTTGTTCATTGATTGTTTGATTGATTGATTTACACAATTCCTTTCACCACAGGGCAACTACCATCCCGTGTCACCCAACCATGACAGTTAATGATCAACTCTGGTCTTCCACCGATGTCGACGTTCCGCGGCAACACCATACCGCTGTCTTCGTCAGCGTTCTCCAGCTCTTCGCCGACGGTGAACGGCTCGGAATGATCGGGGGTCGTGGCGCCAGCCAGGGCTCGTCGCGTCAACAACCACAACAACAGACGGCCGGCGATACACTTGGCAAAGCATTAGCCTCTGTAAGTATAATTGTAGTTGGAGTGTTACATTTTGCTCTTTATTGGGATCTTGCTTTGGTTATTTTTCGGCCTATATTCTCTGTTTTTCCCTAATTCTGATTCAACAAAAGACGGCGAGTGATACACTCTGCAAAGCATTAGCCTCTGTGAGTAATTCTGGCAGGAGTGTTGTTATACACTCCCCAAAGCATTAGGAGTATTGTGTTATACACTCCCCAAAGCATTAGGAGTATTGTGTTATACACTCCCCAAAGCATTAGGAGTATTGTGTTATACACTCCCCAAAGCATTTTCATCAGGAGAGTGTTGTGTTACAATATATTACAATGTAATAAATTCAGTATAATAATTCTGCTTACATTTAATCATCAACTATATGCAGTAGTTAGTTCTATATGAAATAATGCATTTCAGGAAAAATAAATGATTGCTCCATCAAAGTATACTTTGCTAGAAAAGTATGCAATGTTGGTGAAATCTGCGACAGATAAGTCAACATTAATCCACCGTCTGCCAGGCTCAGCAAATCAAGCTGCTCGATTTCAAGCACAATATTCAAGTATTTCAAATAAAGAAACTGACAAATATTGGCAAGATTTTTGACTTCGGTACTTTTGTTTTATTGTATGAAATCTGGCGAAATGTTTGCCTGTAATTTACCTGTGTTTACCTGTTCAGGATCATCGAGCCAATGGCAACGTCCCTCACAGAATTCTTCTACCTCACCACAGTTTGACGGCCCTCTTCATTCATTGGTAAGTGTGAATTCATCCTAGCCAATCATATACTGGCTTACATTCAGTTGTTAACAGTTGTTATTGCTGTTAATGCCCCAAGAGGAAATAAATTTGACGATTCTTGTCCTCAGCCGTCCATTAAATACATTGCCAGATTATTATGCTATTTGTATTTATTGTTACAAAAATATAGACATGCATGCTTATAGTTGCAATCCTGTCTGTCCTTCTGTCTGTCCGAGATTTGGGTTACAGTTTCCGGCTACCTAACCTACTATCTCTATTACTTCATATAAGCTTATTTGTCTTCATCCATAATTTCCTTCCCAGCATTCTACGGGTTAATTAATGTTAACCAATCGCTCTTGACGTGTCTTATTGCAAGACTATCTGACTATTAGTACATGTATTCCATAAAAGCTTGCAATAAAATAACTGTAATTGTCATTTCTAGCAAAATGCACCTATGGTGAGAACAATAGTCTATTATTTTCTGCTTTGTAGACCTTCAGGACACAATCTTACAAAACCAGGCTTATTGTCTTTGTGAACAGTGTAGATTGTGCATGTGCACAGTCTCATCTCGATGTACACGTTAGTCTTTCAGCCTCGGAAACATTGATTCAGCCTATTACAGTCTGAAGACACACACTTATTCATGGAATTTGGCTGAAATAAATGCAAGTGGGGCTAATGTATGAACACCTAAACCCAATTGGTGGTGGGCAGTTGCGTTTATTATAGGAATGAATGGTTTTACAAATACATTATAGGAATGAATGGCCTTTTTGTGGAATTTATCGGGGTATAAACTTGGAAAAGTCGCGGGAATACTGGACGAAGGCCGGAAGGCCTCGTCCAGTTATTCCCGCGACTTTTCCAAGTTAATATCCCTGATAAGTTCAACAAAAAGGCCATTCATTCCTTATGATTCCAGCATTTGAAATAAATTCATCAAGAAAATGTGTTTATTTTCCGTTTTCTTAAGAATTATTTTAACTGCGCCTCACGGTTACGGAAAGTAGATCGGCGTGGGAGTTTACTGGGATATAAATTTTGGACAGAGACTTGCTACGGGCCAATCAAATGTTAGGGAATTGTGTAAATATCTTTGTGCTGGAATTATTGGAGTATGAAAAACATTTGATCTATTTAAAGTGCGTCAATCCTCGCAAACTTTAAACAGACCAAAGGTTTTTCATACTACAGTAAACGCAACTGCCCATGATTTTATTAATTATATTTACACTTCATTTTCGGGTAGTTTCAAAGATGTAATTTAACCATATACAGCGTAAAAATTAGGAATCTTATTGTTATGCGTCGCTATGTCGCAATTCATGGAACAGCGACGTTGCCGGTTAATCGCGTGAGATTATTGACAACGATATTAAATAATCAACGTCGCGTGACGGCCATGTGGGGCTAATGCCATGTACTGGAATATAAATGCAATACGTTGAATGGGTGTTTCTATTATGAATTTAAGGACAGTGTAAATATTGCGACAAATGAAATTACGTCGGCTCCTATAGGGAAATTAATCCGGAGAAAGAGTGCAATAAGTCCTGTTTTGTCAGCTTGTGGAATATTTATTTCTACAGAATGTTCTAATGGCATGGGTACATTAAATGTGGCTGTGACTGGCGAAATGGGGCTTACGACGTTTGTGACCAGCGTAGATCTTGGTCATATAGCACACTCCTGTAGCTTGATAACGATACAGATATTGCTTCTAAACGTTAGAAGCATGGCAGTTGTTTCATTGATGGAATGCGAATAGTGCAGATCCTGACCAGACAGCGGATGCACAGGCTGATCTGTATCTACACTGGTCGCAAAACCTGTAAGCCCCTTGTTTTCACTCACAGCCACGAAATACTTTAGAATCGTTGTTGTTGTACTATATAGGAAATAACACAATGCCCACGGACTGCGTAAATGGATGAATGGGTCAGTAGACGGGGTCTAAGTGCATAAGGACTTAGCCCCCTTTTTCCACTGATCCCTTCGTTTGTGACCAGAGATAAACACCAGTAATCCTTTTAACCCTGAAAATGCGGGAACCAAAAATTGTTGTCTTGTCGTTTTTCATTTTTAGCTTGAATTTTACGAAAAAAGGCATCTGCATTGGAGACAATTCTCAAGTGCTGTCAAAACATGTTTTCATTGAGTAAATTGAAAAATAAATAGCAAACAATTTAGTTGCACATAGTAAGGGTCAATGAAGCCATGTGTGAAAGTTAGAACTTTATAGTAATTGATTATTGGCATGGAGTAATGTTTTAAACTTACATGTTACCTTGCTTTTGGGATATACCCTGTTTGCTCGATCCATCTTGCAACTATTTCACGAACTTTCAATTCTGCTTTCTATCTAACTTTGCTTGCATTCTGTCACATTCTCACAAGGTAGCATGAGGTGAATGTCACTAACATGTTTCATTGGTCCATTCAAATTTGTGTTGTCCAATAGAAAAGCGGTATGGAAGAGAGGCTGGGTGATACTATTAATGCACTACGAGATCACATCGAGGTAACCACCGCATGTTACGATGTTGTTTTATTCCTCCCTTTGTTTACATTGTTTATTATTTACAGTGGTTGGTGCGTTGTTACTTTTCAAGGAAAATAAGTTTCTATATTTCAAAACGATAATTTTTTAAATTGCAATTTCAAATATTCACATAATTCACATTTATAAGCTCACATTGAGCTTGTTTTCTAATCCTTATTCACAGTATCTGTCCATGAATGTTGATACATTATATTGAAACCCTTACACTGCTGCGTTAAATGTTGTTGTTGTCTGCTGTTTATGTTCTTATTTTCAATTGTTCTCATCAAACTCATGATTTAACTACACTGTCAAAGCATGTTGTTATTGAGAAAGAAGACAAAATATAAAACAACAGCAGACGGAAGTTTTCATTTCCCGGATTCTAAGGGTTAACTAATTACTATTTCAGTTCACAGTTATAATATTGACGTCAGATAGAACTGCTAATAATTCCAGCACAAAAATATTTACACAATTCCCAAACATTTGATTGGCCCGTAGCAAGTTTCTGTCCAAAATTTATATCCCAGTAAACTCCCACGCCGAACTACTTTCCGTAACCGTGAGGCGCAGTTAAAATAATTCTTCAGAAAACGGAAAATAAACACATTTTCTTGATGAATTTATTTCAAATGCTAGAATTATAAGGAATGAATGGCATTTTTGTTGAATTTATCGAGGATATAAACTTGGAAAAGTCGCGGGAATACTTGACGAGGCCTTCCGGCCTTCGTCCAGTATTCCCGTGACTTTTCCAAGTTTATACCCCGATAAATTCCACAAAAAGGCCTTTCATTCCTATAATAAAGTTTTCCAACTATTTTGATAAACGACCATACTGTACATGTATAATATATGGTAGAAAATGAAGGGGATGAAAGAGAGCGACTTATTTTCCTTATTCTTTTATTTCACTTTTCATTACAGCACGACACATATTAGCTGTATAATGTTGATCTCATTCACTCGATGTTATTGGTTGCACGGTTTATTCACTGTGGGAAGTCATACAACCAAAACGTGGCGGCCATTCCCCAGGCTATATGTATATCGCATTCAATATAACCCGTAACGTGTGTGTAAAGTGGAAATATGTGGGCCCTTATTTTGTATTCGCCATCAAACGAGACGAGCCATGTAATTCTGTACCGAAGAACAATTGCGATATCTCGTGTAAATTATTTACGATATTTCCCGTCAATGTCGTCACAAGTTGTCAAAATGGAAATTTTGTTTTACATTTTGTAAAATTTCGATGTCATTTACAGAAAACATCAGAGTTTCTGTAAATATTAGGTACAAAATCCCATGGCTGGCCTCATATTTTGGTGACACGATTTCCCAAAGTGGCCCTGTTTCTGCCTCATTACCTGTTGTACAAGTAAATCTGGTCTGCCATTGTGAAAGCCGACTCCAGGGCCAAACATAGATACTGCCAGTCTTGTGTTTTCTGATACGACATTTATTAGGCAATGCTAGAAAATGCGTAGGAATTCAGATGTTCGCTGAGGATCTGCTACCATTTCCACATGATACCAAATGACTATAGCCTGCTATTCTATTTATCAGGTAACTTTATGCAATGAAATGCACAAATGTAAAGTTTTTGTTGAAATGGGACAGACTTTTACACCACATCATTACATGGACATAATTATGTTACGTCGTGTGACGTAGTTCCACCAGTGACACGCTAAAGTATTTGTACATTCTCATTGACTGTGATTGAGACACTCGCTGTGACATAGTCGTGTGACGTAGTTCCACCAGTGACACGCTAAAGTATTTGTAAATTTTCATTGACTGTGATTGAGACACTCGCTGTGACATAGTCGTGTGACGTAGTTCCACCAGTGACACGCTAAAGTATTTGTACATTCTCATTGACTGTGATTGAGACACTCGCTGACATAGTCCGTGTGACGTAGTTCCACCAGTGACACGCTAAAGTATTTGTACATTCTCATTGACGTGAACGAGACACTCGCTGTGACATAGTCGTGTGACGTAGTTCCACCAGTGACACGCTAAAGTATTTGTACATTCTCATTGACTGTGATTGAGACACTCGCTGTGACATAGTCGTGTGACGTAGTTCCACCAGTGACACGCTAAACTATTTGTACATTCTCATTCACTGTGATTGAGACACTCGCTGTGACATAGTTGTGTGACGTAGTTCCACCAGTGACACGCTAAAGTATTTGTACATTCTCATTGACTGTGATTGAGACACTCGCTGTGACATAGTCGTGTGACGTTGTTCCACCAGTGACACGCTAAACTATTTGTACATTCTCATTCACTGTGATCGAGACACTCGCGGTGACCTTGTTGTTGTGAACGTTAGTTCCAACAAGTTTGACACGCTAAAGTATTTTTGTACTTTCCTCATTGACTGTGATTGAGACACGGCTGTTGACATAGTCGTGTGAGTTGTTCCCCCAGTGACACGCTAAACTATTTGTACAAGTTCTCATTCACTGTGAACGAGGACACTCGCTTGACATAGTCGTTGTTTGCAGTTCCACCAGTGTCACGCTAAAGTATTTGTACATTCTCATTGACTGTGATTGTCAATGCCTGATAACAAATATTGTAATGTCCCTTTTCTCCTCTAGCGTCCATTCACTTCATCAATCTGGCATGCCATTGTTTTCCTTGGATTTGACCGTCATTCGACTTTTGTATCAGCCACATTAGTGGAAAGTGAGAAGTAGCGGTCACAATTCTGACGTAGACGACGTCATAGGTATCAACAATTGTGGACGTACGTCCAAATTTTGAATATCTTCCGACGATCTGTTAGTCGGATCATTACAAAACTTCATAAGTAGCTTCCTCACATTGATGGTAATCTACCCAATGTGGTTGAGACACTCGCTGGTGATCGCCATGTTTTGCTATGTGCTACATAGAAACGTTATGATTGTTGTTCAACAGTGTGTTGTCGCAGAGCTCCAGATAAGCTGCGTATTTGCTTAAATACCCAATTAAAATTGCCAAAAACCCAATTGAAATCGGAAGTAGCGAGTATCAAAAAGAAATAAGATATTTGTGGTACCTTTACCATGCTGCAGAAAACAATAAACAGAGCACAAATATAGCATATTTTTCTTATTTTCCATGAAAACACATCTTGTGTAAACAGTAGAGTGATTTTATTTTACCCAATTACAATTTTGAAATACCCAATTGCTTCAGAAATGATGGAGTGAAAATACTCGATTAATAATTCCTTATCTGGAGCCCTGGTTGTCGGTTGTTTAACAGTGTGTTGACAGTTTCAGCCGACCTGCACTACATTGTATGTGTATGTCTGCACACTATCAACAAATATGGGAGGATTGATGGCATAATGTCATGTTTGAAAACAATAAAACTTTCATGGAGGCTGCATTCTGCAACATATTTTTTATTAAAGGTACATGCCCACGCAGCAGGTTACACTGTACTACTACTTTTCATTTTCTGTCATGCCTTATATGAGCCATTTGTCTACCCACTAACGAGTTATTTTCAATTTTGGCGCGTGTTAATTGGTGTTAATTGGTGTTAATTGGTGTTAATTGGTGTTAATTGAGCTGCCTCATCAGGAGCCACAGTAATTGTCAGCATTTTTCAGATTAAACAAAAATATTCCTCACATGACTAGTGAACTAGTCCACAATTTAGCATGAGCGTGTCTATTCCAGTTATTTAGGGGTGAAACCTTGTAAGCTAATGTATCTCTACTTCCAGAAGTCAGATTGACATAGTCCTTCCTTGGAAACAATATCGTTTTATCCGTATTATAAATTAGCAAACTCCATATGTCAATTTTGTTACCACATGTCAGATACACGGTATGTATGGAGTTCATTGATTATCAAATTTTTTTTATCATTGTTTCCCTATTTAGTAATGAAGAAAATCAATAATTAATTTGTAAAAGTAAAATACGCAATGATTTTGAAATCAGGGGGTGTAGTACGCTTTAGACACAAAGCTTATCTGGAGCTCTGTACATGTATCAAGTTCATTTGCTCCATGAATCTATATAACGTAAAATGTCATCTGCAATGACAGACAAAATATGTATGTCAACCACGTACACTGGGGCGAATAAACAAAACCATACAGCGCTACCTCTAGAGGTCACCAGACGACCAATCAATGAATCAATGAATCAATCAATCAATCAGTCATTCACTCAGTCACTGAACCAAGCAAGCAACCAATTCCTGCCACTGCATAGCAACCATTGGTCCTTCTCAACAATGACAACTTATAAATCAATCAATCAATCCCAACTACCAACCTGTGTCAACTTGGGTCCACCATCAATCAACCGATCAATTTATCAATTGAAATCGACCAACCAAACATCAATCAATCAACTAATCAAGATCGACTAACTAACAAAGAATTCACTGTATAGCAGATATCAAAACAGTTCCTTCCAGTGGGTAGTCATTCTCAACAATGAATTGGTTGGCCGGTTGGTTCGGTTCATTGATTGGTTTATTGATTGACCCAATAAATTGTTTATTGATTGATTGATTGAATTACACAATTTCTTTCATGCCAGGGCAACTACCATCCCATGTCAGCCAACCATGATAGTATAAACTCGGGTCTTCCACCGATGCCAATGTTCAATCAATCAATCAATCAGTCGGTAAAAGAATTATCCAATTTCTACCACCATCAACCAACGAACCAACCAACAAAACCACTTCCTTCCACTGCATAGCAACTATTGGTAATTCTCATCAACTAATTTGTTTGTTCATTGATTGTTTGATTGATTGATTTACACAATTCCTTTCACCACAGGGCAACTACCATCCCGTGTCACCCAACCATGACAGTATGATCAACTCGGGTCTTCCACCGATGTCGACGTTCCGCGGCAACACCATATCGCCGTCTTCGTCAACGTTCTCCAGCTCTTCGCCGACGGTGAACGGCTCGGAAATGACCGGGGGTCGCGGCGCCAGCCAGGGCTCGTCGCATCAACAACCACAACCACAACCACAACCACAACAACAGACGGCCGGCGATACACTTGGCAAAGCATTAGCCTTTGTAAGTATAATTGTGGTTGGAGTGTTACATTTTGCTCTTTATTGGGATCTTGCTTTGCTTGTTTTTCAACCTATATTCTCTGTTTTTCCCTAATTCTGATTCAACAAAAGACGGCGAGTGATACACTCTGCAAAGCATTTGTCACACCTCAATTAGACTCGTGACTCAGAAATATCAATAGAGTATTTATTTACAAGATATACACGGTATTTGCACTGTACAAACGTATAAGGGTGTGATAGAGTATCGTTCACTACTTATCACTTACCCGCTCTCTATATGACTCCTACAATACTAAACCTTCTACCGTACTACTCCCCTTATTACCCTCCTACTCAATCTATGCTATTCCTCCTCTGCTACCTCTTCCTTTAGTACACCTCCTACGATACCACCTATTTCTATACCCCTCCTCCTATACTACCTCTCCATCCATGATGCTAACTTCAGATACTGCCCGACGATACTCCTCTAGTTACCTATATACACGTAAAGTCAATTAATCATGAACATGAAACACATGCATGCACATATCATATCACAATTACAATAAATTAGATAAATTACCAAATTTGTCACAGTTACAAGTTTGTCACAGTTACAAGTTTGTCACAGTTACTATTTATCATCGTGTCCTATTGTTGTACACTCTATATGATTCTCCTAATATGTGATAGTTAATGTATGTCTATAGTATAGGACTGTACATAAACACGGTGGTTAATGCTGGCTCCACGCACTGTTGCACACAAATGTCAAGTTCCATAGTTGCTACACGAACTGTAGCATCGTAACGTACCGTAATGACAGTTACACCAATTACGTTGCATGTATATATCATGCAACACTCGCACGTATGACACCAATGCCGCTGCACACACTGTAGCAAATGATCAATGGGTTACACAACGTAGCCACCCACACACTGTAGCTAATGATCACTGGGTTACACAACGTAGCTACACACACTGTAGCAAGTTACACACGGATTACACCATATATGTTGTACACACTGTAGCATGTTACCTCTTGGCTACGATTACACAAACTTTGCTACACACACTGTAGCAAAGCATTACTGGTTACACCATATATGTTGCAAACACTGTAGCTTTATCCAACCTGGTTACAGTTACACAAACTTTGTTACACACACTGTAGCAAGTTACACATACAGGTTACGCCGCATCTGCCACACACACTGTAGCAAGTTACACATGCGGGTTACGCCGCATCTGCCACACATATTGTAGCAAGTTACACATGCGGGTTACGCCACATCTGCTACACACACTGTAGCAAGTTACACATGCGGGTTACGCCACATCTGCTACACACACTGTAGCAAGTTACACTGGAGCACGATTCTGCCTCGTCAACACATAGCCTTCCGTCACTGGTCTACTCTAGGCAAGAATGCTGCGCCTACACCCGTCGCTACGTCTGGGGTGGATACTGCAATACAAAGTACAGCTACATTTGCACCTTGCTATACATTAACATACTTGCATATTAATAGTTGGTACAGCCTTTACAAATACAATCCAGTCAGTTTGCAGACAAAAGTTGTGCACACATTTATGCAGCCAATATAGTTCCAATTTAGAAAATAAAAACTGCTCTAGATTCCACTATTGTATCCCTTATCTCTTACATCTACTACCTAACAACGATGCACGGTACTTACGCCAACTGGGCTGTATAAGACGACATAAATCCAGAATATTTGCACAACACACATCCAACTTCACCAAACTTTCCCAGCTGACTGTCCAGAGTATTCACACAAATTTCTCACCTACGGAAATTTACTCACCTACCTATCTACAACTATGCCTAGCCATTCTGAGATAATTACACCCAAAGCCTTGACCAGAGTGACCATTCCCAATACTGTTAATACCCACAGGCACTTGGATAAATTACCATCCTATATCCACAGGTACTCGATACCAGTACATCAGATCGTGACAGCATTAGCCTCTGTGAGTAATTCTGGCAGGAGTGTTGTTATACACTCCCCAAAGCATTAGGAGTATTGTGTTATACACTCGCCAAAGCATTAGGAGTATTGTGTTATACACTCACCAAAGCATTTACCAAAGCATTAGGAGTATTGTGTTATACACTCGCCAAAGCATTAGGAGTATTGTGTTATACACTCCCCAAAGCATTAGGAGTATTGTGTTATACACTCAACAAAGCATTAGGAGTATTGTGTTATACACTCACCAAAGCATTAGGAGTATTGTGTTATACACTCGCCAAAGCATTAGGAGTATTGTGTTATACACTCCCCAAAGCATTAGGAGTATTGTGTTATACACTCGCCAAAGCATTGGGAGTATTGTGTTATACACTCGCCAAAGCATTAGGAGTATTGTGTTCTACACTCCCCAAAGCATTGGGAGTATTGTGTTATACACTCACCAAAGCATTAGGAGTATTGTGTTCTACACTCCCCAAAGCATTGGGAGTATTGTGTTATACACTCCCCAAAGCATTAGGAGTATTGTGTTATACACTCCCCAAAGCATTAGGAGTATTGTGTTATACACTCACCAAAGCATTAGGAGTATTGTGTTATACACTCCCCAAAGCATTAGGAGTATTGTGTTATACACTCCCCAAAGCATTAGGAGTATTGTGTTATACACTCGCCAAAGCATTTTCATCAGGAGAGTGTTGTGTTTTGCCAGTTTTAGGGGCAGATATTTGGTACCATTGACGATGAACATATCAATCAATCAACCAATAAACTGATCAATCATTTTCACATAATCACTAGTTACGAATTCAATCAATCAATCAATCAACATGCCTGTTTCAGATATATTCACCGACCACACAAGTAGTAGTTACGGCTCCAATCCCTCCACCCCTGTGTGTCCCCCCTCATAGGTGAGTTATCCCACCCCAGTGTCCGTCCCCACCTCCCATGACAGGTGAGTTAATCCCCATCCCCAGTGTCGTCCCCACCTTTCATGACAGGTGAGTTAACTCCCCACCCCAGTGTCGTCCCCACCTCCTCCCATGACAGTGAGTTCAATCCCCACCCCAGTGTCGTCCCCACCTCCCATGACAGGTGAGTTAATCCCCACCCCAGTGTCGTCCCCACCTCCCATGACAGGTGAGTTAATCCCCACCCCAGTGTCGTCCCCACTCATGACAGGTGAGTTAATCCCCACACCAGTGTTGTCCCCATCTCATGACAGGTGAGAGTTAATCCCCACCCCAGTGTCCCCCACCTCTCATGACAGGTGAGTTAATCCCCACCCCAGTGTCGTCCCCCACCTCTCATGACAGGTGAGTTAATCCCCACCCCAGTGTCGTCCCCACCTCCCATGACAGGTGAGTTAACCTCCCCACACCAGTGTTGTCCCCACCTCATGACAGGTGAGTTAATCCCCACCCCATATTGTCCCCACCTCACATGACAGGTGAGTTAATCCCCACCTCAGTGTCGTCCCCACCTCCCATGACAGGTGAGTTAATCCCCACCCCAGTGTCGTCCCCACCTCCCATGACAGGTGAGTTAATCCCCACCCCAGTGTCGTCCCCACCTCCCATGACAGGTGAGTTAATCCCCACCCCAGTGTCGTCCCCACCTCCCATGACAGGTGAGTTAATCCCCACCCCAGTGTCGTCCGCACCTCTCATGACAGGCGAGTTAATCCCCTTTTATTGCAATTTATCTGTAGCCTATTTCACCAACATTGCAAACTATACTTTTCTAGCAAAGTATACTTTGAGGGAGAAATTTTCAATTTTAAGATAAATTTATTAATTTTTATTATACTGAATTTATTACATTATCACAGCCGTGATAATGTAATAAATTCAGTATAATAATTCTGCATACTTTTAATCATCAAATATGTGCAGTCGTTAGTTCTATATGAAATAATGCATTTCAGGAAAAAAAATGATTGCTCCCTCAAACTATATACTTTGCTAGAAAAGTATACATGTACTTAGGCAATGTTGGTGAAATCGGCTACAGATAACTCAACATTAATCCACCGTCTGCCAGGCTCAGCGAATCAAGCTGCTTGATTTCAAGCACAATATTCAAGTATTTCAAATAAACTATATTGGCAAGATTTGTGCAGGAGGTTAGTGAACATTGTGACTTCGGTACTTTTGTTTTATTCTATGAAATTTGGCCAAATGTTTACCTGTAATTTACCTGTGTTTACCTGTTCAGGATCATCGAGCCAATGGCAACGTCCCTCACAGAATTCTTCTACCTCACCACAGTTTGACGGCCCTCTTCATTCATTGGTAAGTTTAAATTCAACCTAGCCAATCATACACTGGCTTACATTCAGTTGTAAAAGTTATTGCTGTTAATGCCCCAAGAGGAAATAAATTTTCTCATCCTCGGCCGTCCATTAAATACATTGCCAGATTATTATGTTATTATACCCCCCCCCCCCCCCCCCCACCCCGCAACAAAGTTGTGGGGGGTATACTGGAGTCAGTTTGTCTGTCCGTCCGTCCGTCTTTCCGGGCACACATTAGGGTACTTATGTGGCTAGCGCCACAGGGTTATGGACTTGGTAAAGGATAGGGTTGGTTACAATTAGCCACCTAAAAAGTCGTTTTATGTGGCTAAAAATCGTTTTATGTGGCTAATATTTAACATGTGATAAGCCACATAAGTATAGTAATGTAAGAACGTCCGTCTTTCCGTCCGTCACAAAACTTAACAATTGTAAATTTCCTTTTAACTTCTCTTTCCCTTTGCGGAAATCTTTCATATTTTACCCGCCCCTTCTTTGACACTCATACATCAACCTACGACCCCCATTTATGCCAGGGGTCAAGGTCACGGACTTATAAACTTAGAAAAAAACTAAAACTTAACAAATGTAAATTTCCTTATAACTTCTCTTTCCCTTTGTGGAATGCAGTGATATTTTACCCGGCCCTTCTCTGACACTCATACATCATTCTGCAACAAACCTACAACCCCCATTTATGCCAGGGGTCAAGGTCACGGACTTAGAATGTCTAGTTTGCTTTTTTCAACTGGAACCACCATCGCACTCTCCATATGTGCTGACATAGTCTTTTAGCTGAAAATGATAGTATGCGAGCTGGAATTCATTCTAGGTCAGGGCTGACGCGGGGGGGGGGGGGGGGGGGGGGGGGGGGGGGGGGGTATGTATTCCGTAAGCCCCTGCTTACTGATAAATCTAGTTTGTGTTTATTGTTACAAAAATATAGACATGCTTGCTTATAGTCGCAATCCTGTCTGTCCTTCTGTCTGTCCGAGATTTGCGTTACAGTTTCCGGCTACCTAACCTACTATCTCTATTACTTCATATAAGCTTATTTGTCTTCATCCATAATTTCCTTCCCAGCATTCTAAGGGTAAATGGATGTTTCCTAGAATAAATTGTGTGCGGATATTTAGGGCAATTATGGTAGTGTGTGTGTCTAAAATTCTCACATTCAGCCATATGTAGGGATGGGCCTTGGTTTAGGGGATATGACATTGGATTTCAATACTGGAGGTTTTGGGTTAAATCCTAACCCGAGGCATGAAAAATATTTACATAGTATTTCCATCCCACTGGTCTATAGGATGAGACTTGTCACTTGATGAGACTGTGGTCCTGTCTCTATATGAGACTTGTCACTTGATGAGACTGTGGTCCTGTCTCTATATGAGACTTGTCACTTGATGAGACTGTGGTCCTGTCTCTATATGAGACATGTCACTTGATGAGACTGTGGTCCTGTCTATATGACCTTAGCTGTTGCTGGGACGTTAAACCAATTCACGTTTTTTCCACCCGTGTACAGGCAGCGTGCCGCGGTGTTCGGACGACTCAGAGATTATCTTCCCACCCAACCACCTCATGAAGTATGTCACTTTTATCATATTATTATATTATATTATAGTAGGTTAGTGCCGTAAATGGGAAAAAATATTTGGCAAGGCTTAGGAAATGGTATGGGCGAGGCTCTGTCGAGCACATCCGTGCTGCGCCAGATATTTTTCCCATTCACGGCACTAACCTACTATTCTATTTATCCCGTCAATACCTACAAATGGCTTTTAAATGGAAAAAAATAACCCCAGTCACTGCACATATTCATACGCAGTGATTAGGTCGTATTGACAGATATCAAAAAGGTTTCACGGCACATACGCACTGTGTTGACAGGATAAATGTGGCTTATGGGATTTGTGACAAACGTAGCCCCAGATCAGCCAGCATATCGACATAGTCTGCTCTGGGTCTGCACAGTTCGCCATTATATCATCTGCAGATAACGACACAAAGCTTATTCCTACATGTTTGCTAGCATCGACTAATAAATTATTTCATAAGACACTACAGCGGCTTGGAAACAGTAGGAATTCTTACACGTTTCCGAGCCTCGTTCGATAAACTTAATATAAAAGAAACACCCATCATGCTTCTAACAAGTGATATAGATCTTCATCAGGCTACAGGAGTGTGCTATTTGATCAGAATCTACACTGGCCACAAATCCCATAAGCTCCATTTCTCCAGTCACAGCCAGCACATAATAAACTTTATGTCAAAAGACACCAACGTATTAACCTTTACAGGGCTCCAGATAAGGAATTAATAATCGAGTATTGTCACTCCATCATTTCTGAAGCAATTGGGTATTTCAATATTTTAATTGGGTAAAATAAAATCACACTACTGTTTACACGTCAACAGACAGCAATTATTGAATATTTTGCTTTGAAATTAAAACATGTCTTGGCATTTCATTAGAATTGTCTCCTTGAAACTCATCACAGAGAGCAGCACTGTCACATTTTCTGTGGGCTCTCTGTCCCTATCCATCTTCCCTTTTCCACTGCCAGCCTAAGATTGGAAGTTCGAAACCCAGTCAATGGTGTCCTTAGTCTTTCCGTTAGGTTGATAAGATATGGCTCAATTTCAAACCTTGTCTTGTATAGAGAGAATAGTAGGTTAGTGCCGTGAATGGGTAAAAATATCTGGCAAGGCTCAGGAAACGGGGATATTTTTTCCCATTCACGGCACTAACCTACTAATCTATTTATCCCGTTGACACCTAAAAATGGCTGTAAAATACAAAAATATTACCCAGTCACTGCACATATTCATACGCAGTGATTAGGTCATATTGACAGGATATCAAAAATGTTTCACGGCACATAGGCACTGTTAAATCCTATATATGATACCATAAGAAGATATGTCTATGTTGGAAAGCCATGACTGAATAAATTGCTTCTGAAGCTGGCTTCTGGCATGATGATTCAGCCAGATAACATTGACGTCAGTATTCCAGGAAGGCCAATTTCAGATAGAGTAGACTGTACATTATGAATCCAACAGAAACGAGTCTCGTTTTCCATTCATGCTGTAAATATAGCAGACTATACATGAGGTAGGATAATATGATGGTGAATATGTTGGACGTATCGAGTCACATAAATTCAGCGAAAAAATGTTTAGTCTTATTCTAGGTCAGATGAATATTTTGAGATTCGCAATTATGTTCTATATAGGGGGGAGAAAAAATATCCATCATTTGCAATGGTGTGGGACATAGAGAATAGTGGGTTAGTGCCGTGAATGGGAAAAACTATCTGACAAGGCTTAGGAAACGGGATGGGTGAAGCTCTGCCGAGCACATCCAATTTCCGTGACGCGCCATATATTTTTTTCCATTCACGGCACTAACCTACTATTCTGTTTATCCCGTCAACATTACAAATAGCTTTAAAATGCAAAAAATAACCCCTGCCGCATCCTCACAATAGGAGAATCGAACTGCACATATTCATACACGGTGATTATGTCATATTGACGGGATATAAAAAAAAAGGTTTGACGGCACATACGCATTGTGTTGACGGGATAAATCTCCTTTTATCCCGTCAACACAGTGCGTATGTGCCGTGAAACATTTTTGATATCCTTTCAATACGACCTGATCACTGCGTCTGAATATGTGCGGTGACTGGGGTTATTTTTTGGCATTAAAGTCATTTGTAGGTGTTGACGGGATAAATAGAAAAGTAGGTTAGTGCCGTGACTGGGAAAATATCTGGCGCGGCATGGAAAGGGGATGTGCTTGGCAGAGCCTCGCACATCCTGTTTCCTTAGCCTTGCCAGATATGTTTTCCCATTCACGGCACTAACCTACTATTCTCTATATTTCTACCCTCATGGTCAGAATAGGTTGTCATATTTAGACAATTGGGTGGAATATTCTTGTCCCACACCAATACATATGATGGATATTCTTAATCACATTCTTTTTCACATAGCTGCCATTCTCTGACGGTTATTTTCATGTGCCACATTGGATTCGTCAGGAGCTGGCCGTGTCTGAGGTGGAGGCCAACGATGGAAATGAGGCTCACGGCACAGACAACCAATCGGACGGCGGACTCAAGCCGAGGACGATAGACACGTCCATGTCGAGTATACAGATCAACCGGGACCTCACCCCTTGTATGTATTGTGTAATCTGGTCTGTTAGATCTTAATAAATTTATAAATAAATATAGTTATTAACGATAGGGTTCATCCTTAACGGAATCTTAAATACCTGGTTTGGCCAGTACGTTTTTTACTTTCTTGTACGCTAGAGTTGAAGCACGTTATACAGTGGAACCCCTCCAAACCGGACCCCCTCTATACCGGAATTCGCGCTATACCGAACATACGACCACGTCCCGAATATTCTGCTATATAAACACATTCGTTTCTACCCCTCTATTCCGGAACCCCTCTACTCCGTAATCCGGACGCCATTTTAAGTCCCAAAACCATATTTCAGCGTTAAAATAACCCCGGAAAACCGGAAACACGGTCACCTGTCAGGATGTCATCCAAGAAATACACCGCGCCCAATTTCAATGTTGTTGTTTCAAGCGGGTGTCAAAATCACACCGTGTTTACAATAGACTGGTTCCCGGTAGTATTGTTCAGCTCTGGTTCCCAAAATGTGGAGCCATGAGAATGAGACGATTCTAACGGACTCCCAATTTGACATTTATGTGAAAGAAATAACAAAATTTATCAAATTACGCACATTAACTTGAGCCTTGTACAAGCGCTATCCATGCGTGTAATGCGCTAAGCGGCGTGTTTTTTTTAACGTCATAAGCGGCATTACAAAGTTAAGAATCTATTCAATACATGCGACCTAAATACGAGACATGTTTGCTGTTTTACAAAGATCATTACAATAGCATGGTTCACAATTAATTATACGCGTACGTAACAATTACTGAAATAAAATAATCGGCACATTATTTGTGAACCTACCGACCGATTAATTGAGATAATCTGATAATCCTTAACCGGGCTGTAAACTCGTGACTGTAGCCTGTGGGCTATTGTAGCAGCTCGCGGTAACTACACAGCACACGCGAAATGTGTCATATGCTCTTTGCGACCAGTGTAGACCGTAGACTCGGATTACATTGCGAATCTGCACTATTTGCTATGCACCTTGCGAATCTGCACATATTTATTGAAAAAATGTGTACATATGCTTTCAATATGCTAATAATGGTATATACTATACAAATCCAAGAGTTAATGATGGAAAACATACATTTCCTTAACTGGAAATAGAAAACCCCTCTAAACCGAAAACCCCTATAAACCGAACTTTTCAGTCTGTCCCCAGGGTGTTCGGTTTGGAGGGGTTCCACTGTACCTATTATAAGACTAGTAAGATTAGTGCTAATCCTATTATTAGCTCACCTGAGCGAAGCTCATGTGAGCTATTGTTACCGCAATGTGTCCGTCCGTCCGTCCGTCCGTCCGTTCGTACGTTCGTTCGTCCGTCCGTCGTCCGTGAACATTTTCAAACGTCTTCTCCTCGGTAACCATTGGGCCTATAGTCACCAAACTTCATGATCATGGTCCTTAGGTAGGGTGATTACAAAATTGTTAAACTGACGTCAATACGTAATCCAAGATGGCCGCCGTCTAAAAATATCACAAATTCTTAAAAAATCTTCTTCTCATGAACAGCTTGCCGGATTTCGACAAAACTTGGTAGGAATGATCGATGTACAATGCTCTTTCAAAGTTGTTAAAATGGTGACCCCGTGGTCAAAAATGGGCGTGGCCCATGGGGTCAAATTGGGGTCAAATTTTATTTTTCACCGAATATGGTCCTGTCATATATTAAATCGAAGGTATCAATGAGGCGATGACTCTGGTGAATTTTTTGTCTAAATCGGATGGTTATGTCATCCAAAATGGCCGCCGAAAGGTCAAAAGGTCGTTCTTTTATTAGAGATTTCAAAATTCTTCTTCTCATGAACCGCTTGGCCCATGGTAGCCAAACTTAAAAGTTATGTTCCATGGGTGAAGCCTTTTCAGATTTGTTGAAATGGAGGTCATCACTAATCCAAGATGGCCGCCGTCGAAAAATAGCATAAATTCTTAAAAAATCTTCTTCTCATGAACCGCCAGCCGGATTTCGACGAAACTTGGTAGGAATAATTGATGTACAATGCTCTTTCAAAGTTGTTAAAATGGTGACCCCGAGGTCAAAAATGGGCGTGGACCGTGGGGTCAAATGTTATTTTTGACCGAATATGGTCATGTCATTTATCAAATTGAAGGTATCGAGGCGATGACTCTGGTAAATTTTTTGTCGAAATCGGATGGTTATGTCATCCAAGATGGCCGCCAAAATGTCAAAAGGTTGTTCTTTTATTAGAGTTCAAAATTCCTCTTCACACAAACCGCTTGGCCCATGGTGGCCAAACTTCACAGTTATGGTCCAAGGGTGAAGCCTTTTCAGATTTGTTAAAATGGAGGTCATCGCTAATCCAAGATGGCCGCCATCTAAAAATTCTTAAAAAATCTTCTCATGAACCGCTCGCCGAATTTTGCTGAAACTTGGTAGGAATGATTTATGTACAATGCTCTTTCAAAGTTGTTAAAATGGTGACCCCGGGGTCAAAAATGGGCATCGCCCTTGGGGTCAAATTTTATTTTCGACCGAATATGGTCATGTCATATATCAAATTGAAGGTATCAGCGAGGCGATCGCTGTGGTGAATTATTTGCCAAAATCGGATAATTACGTCATCCATGATGGCCGCCAAAAGGCCCATTTATTCAAGGTTTTGAACGTCTTTTTCTCAGGAACCACATGGCCGATGCTGGCCAAACTTCATTGTTCTTTTATTAGAGATTTCAAAATTCTTCTTCACACGAACCGCTTGGCCCATGGTGGCCAAACTTCACAGTTATGATCCTTGGGTGAAGCATTTTCAGATTTGTTAAAATGAGAGTCATCGCTTAATCCAAGATGACCACCATTTAAAAATAGCTTGAATGTTTTAAAACACATATGAACACAATGTCACATTCTCCTCTGGTGTTCATGGAGTCAGGTGAGTGAATTAGGGCCATCATGGTCCTCTGGTTTTTAGGGTGTGGTGCTAAGTGAATCTAGTGTTGTGAGGACCTGAAACCAGATTCTTATTTCAGGGCTGGATATATATTTTATGTAAATATTCAGTTCTGAAATTGGGGATTTCCCCCCCTATCCATACAGGTGAAGTACGGAACTGTTACATGACTGCCGTTGTTCAACACCGCTCACAGCCGTGTTCAAATGGACAGCATGTGCCGTTTCAAAATGGCTATAGAAAATGCTCAATCCGGGGCATGTGTCTCGTGACGTTACTAGAATGCACCATTAGTTCACAACGGTCGCACTGAAATTTTGAAATTGATGCAGCTGCATCACGCGACGTGTACTGCGGTCCCGGAACATGTATGTGTAAACCAGCTGTTTGAATGGAGCAGATTATCAAAGTACCGAAAGTACTGCATATATTATACTTAAATTGCATAACATTTCCGACTGAAATGTAACAATAACGTTCAACCATGTCAAGCCGTGGGTAAATGTTTACCGTGGCACTCGGGAACTGTTTCAACCTGCGGCCTATGACCTTGGGGTTAAAGCAGTTCCCTCGTGCCACATCAAAAGTTTACCCATGGCTGGACATGGTGGAACCTTATATTCGACCCTATTAACCCATCCTAAAATGAACTTAGCTGTTCACAGGCCAGTCACACATTTCATGCTGAGGATACGCCATTTTGTTTGTGGAAAATCATAAATATTTTCTTTATATGAGCTCAGAAATATATGTTGTGACCACCATTTGAACCGTCTCGTCGAGACGGTTCAAATGAGTGGTCGCAACATACACTTTCATTGAGAAATAACAGAAATATTTTTAAAATGTAATACCCGTAAAGGTGTATTCCGCATGTAACAACAATCCCCTCTCTGTGTCTTCCAGCCACAATGTTATATAGCAATTTATATTCATATAACCTGCCTACAACAGCCACCTCTTACAACAACTGTGTGGTCAGTGGATGGTTTGCAGCATGCGATGGGTAATTTGACGATCAGGATTCACCCTTACCAGAATCCCGACGGTATACCTGGTTTGACCCTCATGTACGTCTTTGGCTTTCTTGTATCTGAGAGTTGAATCTGGTTATACCCCTTATAAGAGTATCTCTACCGGTATTACTTTTAAGGGAAGGGGCTAAGTGACTGGTGTGATGTGGACCTGGCACCAGGTCAGGTTATTCTAATCTCCGGGCTGAATATTTATTTATTTCGATGCAAATATTCCGTTCTGATTTTGGGATTTTCAACCATTTGACCCAGCCTTAAATGGCCTTAACTGTTGATAGGCTGTTAAACACCAATAAATCAATCAATCTTACAACATCTGATTTTTGTGACTTGCAGAGATGTTCCACTGTATGTGTGTAATGACCTTGTCTGTTACAGGCAAACTCAGGGGCGGATACAGAAATAAGAAATAATTGCAGGGGGGGGGGGTCTGAAATTCCAAATCGGTGTAGCCGACCTCTGCAATTCGCGAGATGCGCATTGTAAATTCTGGGGGTCACACCCCCCCCCCCAGGACATTTTTAAATGCCAGATCGCCGCAGATGCGATTTCCTGACACCTAGGCCACGAAAAATGTCATCCAACTATTCGAGTATTGTAGATTTTGTTTTCTTTTTTTTTTTTGCCAGGAGCAGGGCAGGACAAAGTCGGTCCTCCCGTCTTGGTGATGCAGACACACGATTCCACAAAATCTTCTTTAAGCAAGGTATGATATGTGGCTGCGACTGGAGAAAGGGGGCTTATGGGTTGGGGCTTTTCCAGAATTAATGGTATGGGGGGGGGTTGGAAGGCATTTTTTTTTTCAACCACCCATACAAAAAAAATATTTTCATACCCCACCACCCATGCTTTTGAATTATTGCTTCACCCCACCACCCATGCTTTTGAATTATTGCTTCACCCCACCACCCATGCTTTTGAATTATTGCTTCACCCCACCACCCATGCTTTTGAATTATCGCTTCACCCCACCACCCACACAATTGAATTATTTTCGTTTACCCCAACCCCAATAATTATTAATTTTCCCTTGCCACACCACCCATATGTATTAATTATTGTATTGCCCCCCACCACCCATACAATTGAGTTATTTCTTTGACCCCCAACCCCCATAGTTATTTATTATCAAAATTATTTTAAATATATTGCCAATATATCAAATAAATGGAAAGTGCGATTATTATGTTAAAGGTAATTAGAAATCACATCGGTCCCGTTATTGTTAGTTGATTATATGACCGACATCCGTTTCGCCCTTTGACCAACTCGTCCGTCAGCCAACTCAAAATAATACACAATAGCGACCACAGGTGGAAGACTCGGACCAAAAAATATATTACAAAAAATCCCATTACCCCACCCACTTGGTCTCGTATGTAGAGGGGGGGGGGGGATGGATTATACATATATTTCTCAACAACAAAACATGAGAATCGTCTCGCGTTTTCGTGATCTCGCCTTCCGCTTTTGAAAATAAGTTTGGCTCCAACCCGATTTTTCTGTCTGTAACTATCTCGGCGTTACAGACAGAACATTCGGGTTTATTTTGCTCATACATGTGTCGAAAGCATGCATGTTGAAATTGTGCATGCGTGTGTCTAGACCGTACTTACAACAGTCATGCAAGATCGTTGAGGTTGCGAAATAGCTCGCTTTTTTCGTCTCGAAATCTCGCGATCACGATTCGCGTTTTCGCGATCTCAACCTATGCGAGAAATCATGAAAATGCGAGGTTGTCACGTTTCCTTAACAGGACACGTACACGTTGTATTAGGAGACGATTCTCGTGTGCTGCCAAATCATGTTTTTATTAAGAAATAGAGCAAATGTGGACAAACTTCAGTATTTCTTGACAACTAAAACATAATTTGACAAAACATGATAACCGTCTTAGGAGACGATTCTAATGTACTGCCACAATACATGTTTATTGAAAAAAACAATCATCTGTCGGTAATCCAGTTTCACGTGCAAAGTGTGACTGTAGAATTTCTTAATAAAATAGGTTTGGAAACGCATGAAAATCATCTCCTTAGACGATTCTAATGTTTTGTAAAAAAAACATATTGATGCGTTTTGTCACATTTGATTAATTTCTCAATAATAACACATGTTTTGGCAACACATGGGAATAGTCTCCTAAGACTAACACCATTTATATTTTGTACGAATAATAGCATTATTGTCGAGCCCGCCGCTTGCGGAAAGTGATACAGAGTGATCACAATGACGCCCGGGTGTCAGTGCGTATTTTTAATTGTTGACAGTATTATCACCGAAAATTGGCGATGTGACATGGAATGAAATGTCTAACCTAGCCCATAGTCATTGGGGAAACTGTTAGACCGGGCAAACGTTTGACACGTTCAGAAATAAACGATTTAATTCGTGTTTCTCGAGTCGGGTGGAGAGGAAATATGATCGATTACACACCGTGAAAATCTAGTTGGAACGTAAATGTCAATTGTCACGTACACCATTTCAGTTTACCGCCGTTACATTAGCTGTTATTCTAAGTATGTATGATCGCTCGTTAGGGGCATTTTTTCCTTCTTTTATAAGTGATGGGTTGTGGCCTAGGTGTAGAACATCTGACTTCCAATCTGGAGGTTGTGGGTTCAAACATGCCTTATGCATCAAAAATATACTTTCATAGTATATTCATAGTATTTCCATCTCGCTGGTCTGTCGGATGAGACTAACTGTGTTCACGTCTCTATATGACCTTAGCTGTTGCTGGGACGTTAAACCCATTCACTTTCACTTTTTTCCTTCGTTTATACGCATAGAAACGAAAGTTCATTTCCACCCCATGAAGGTACGTGAATGTATTTCTCTAAAGGTTTTGTTTCTTGGCATGTCGACGCGATGAGACGAAAACGTTAATTTACATAAAATAAATCAATAACCATCTATTGCAAAACGTGATTATAATACCGTATTATATATACATTTTTTACACAGTGACTTCAAGTGTTTTTCGTCTTGGAGCCATAGACAAGAAGAAACGGAATTAGTTTCTACACTGCGTCTGTGAAGAAACGAAAATTAGCATCCTTTAGATGAACACACATCGGCGAAAAAAAAACATCACAACATTTACTACAATTACATTACGTTTCAAAGCCTTGAATGAATGCTAATTATCGTTCTTTCGCGACATAGAAATTAATTTTAAGGTTAGGTGAACTGGAAAAAACGAATAAATATGGGGTCGGAATAAATTTAAAAAAAAATAGTTTTCGTCGTATTTGATTTAAATCGTCCCCGGGTCCGAGGGGTAAAATTTACGTTCGTGCGCGGCGAGTAAACAAAATGAAATGTCGTGATGGAATGTACGGTCATCTCCATTCAATCACATGATGTACAAAGTAGTAACACAGTGAATCGTTGCATATTGCCGAGTCATTTTGTTGATGTACAAAGTAGTAACACAGTGATTCGTCGCATTTTGCTGAGTCATTTTGTCGATGTACGAAGTAGTAACACAGTGATTCGCCTCAATTCGCCACAATTCGCCACCTCGCGGCACGTCCACTTTTTGTACGTGGCTGCTTTGACGATAGTGAGGTTTCGGTACCCACGAAAGTGTAGGAGGTGCGAAATGTACAGATAGCGAACACACAGGTAGCGAAACCACCGTAATTCCGAAAAAAAAGTTACCGTCAAGTCCGCCCATGTCAACTCGGACCCGGGGACGATTTAAATCAAATACGACGAAAACAATTTTTTTTTATTTATTTATTCTGACCCCATATTTATTTTATTTATTTCACCTGCTAAATAGCCACCTTGATTTATTTCACCCTAGGAAGATAGACCCACAATGCACACAATTCAATTTTTGGAAAACACCACCATGCACAAAATTAATTTGTTGAAACACCCCACCACTCATCCAAATTTAAATCAGGTGCCGTCCAACCCCCCCCCATACCAAACATTCTGGAAAAGCCCTTATGCGACCAGTGTTGCCTGAGACCATCCTGCGCATCCGCGCAGTCCAATCAGGGCTTGCATTGTTCGCCATTCAGTCAATGAAACGCACGTAGCGCTTCTAAATTATAGTTTTGATCCTTATCAGGCTTGAAGAGTGCGCTAGAAGATAACAATTTAGAATATCCACGCATCCCATAAGCCCTGTTTCTCCAGTCACAGCCACATAATATGTGGCTGTGACTGGAGAAACGGCGCTTATGGCATTTGTAACCAGTGTAGCTCCTGTTCAAACAGCACAGTCCTGCAGCCTGATAGATTTTTTTCATACCAGAGATAAATTTCTTGTGTTTTGATTGGTCAGCTTGACGGGTAATATGAGCCAGGAAAAATATCTGGGGGGGTCGGACCGCACTTTTATTTTTGACCTGTGGGTCGGAGGTGTCCAACAAAATTAATTCCGGTTGGTTGTGGGGTCGGAAGCTATATTGTTCTTGTTGGTAGGGGGGTATTCAATTTATTTGATTCTGTTAGTGGGGGGTGCACTCATATCATTAATTCAATGCTGTGGGTGTTCGCGTCGATGTCTATTTCTTGTTATTCACAATGCATCATGCATTGTAAAACGCTCATGTCGATTGGCCAACAAAATGACACTTCCAAAGTAGCGTCCAGTGAAACCTGCCGATAGATAATTATGTCCGGAAGCTGCAATTCGTACCAAGCGTTGTTCGTTCGCTTCCATTTCGCCATCAACAAATAAAAGAAACACTTTCGGCACGCCCGCATTTTCATGCGTTGTTCACGATCTTTTTGACAAATTGTTACATACGCAAGGGCACGTCTTCGGCAGAACACGGCAGCATCACATGTATCTACAGTACGCTCAGCACATTTTTTTGCCTTCGTCCACCCGACCCTGTGATCAGATGGAGAGTGGACGTAAAAATTCCTCCCACCGTGTCGGGGTGGAAATCCCACTTGTCCCAGTGGAGAGGCAAAATCTCCACCGTGGGAACATTTCTAAGGCCGAATCTGCCGCACACTGCGTTCCCCCTTGTTAACCCACGGCGCATCACCGTGCCAGTATACAGGTAATACTGGCAGCGAGGAGAGCATTTATGGCCGAATTACTGGCGATTTGCGAACCCCCCACAAAAGACCGAATATTTTGAGGAATAATGAACGTTCCTTCACGACGAGGAAACATAATTTAAATACTCGTTTCTACTCTGTGTAGAAGCGACTGTAATCGAGCGACCATACACATTTAAAATAACAGCTGACATAACGGCAGGAATTTAAGGTAAGCGGCCTACTTTTCACTGAAATTAAGAGGATTCTCATCTGCTACCAAACCTATTTTATTATGGAATAAAACGAATATAAAAGCATCAATATTTAGTCTTAGTAGACGATTCTAGTGTGCTGCCAATATAATTTTATTAAGAAATTAAAAATATGAAATATCTTTAAATTTCCTACAAGAACATGTTTTGACAAAACTTGAGAATCATCTTAGGAAACGATTCTCATATGCACAGTGCAGTAAAAACATCTTTTGTTAAGACTATGTCGCGTTTTCTTTTGGAGCTCTTGAGACCAGCTTCGCATTTTCGCGATCGCGAACACGCGAGATTGTAACATGTCCCAAACACGACACGTACAAATCGTGACGATTCACATCTGCTACCAAACATGTTTTATTAAGGAATAAAACGAATATAAAAGCATCAATATTTCTTCTATCAATATATCTCTTGGGAGATGATTCTCGTGTGCTGTCAAAATATTTTTTATCAAGAAATTAAAAACATGAAAACTAATCTAAAAAAAAAAATCCTACAAAAACATATTTTGACAAAACTTGAAAATCGTCTAAGGAGACGATTCTCATATGCAGCATCACAGTACTGTCAAAACATGTTTTGTTGAGAATATGTTGCATTTTCGTTTCAGCTCTCGCGATCTTGACATGTGCGCAAGATTGCGAAAACGCGAAATTGTAACACGTCCCTAACAGGACACGTACAAATCGTCTAAGGAGACGACGATTCTCATGCGAGTCATGTGCTGCCATGCCAACACATGTTTTTATTAAGAAATTTAACAAATGTGGACAAACATCAATATTTTTGACAAAACATGGTTTGACAAAACACGACACTTGTCGACGATTTTGATGTGCTGCCAATACATGTTTATTGAGGAAAAACAAATATTTTGATTTGTGTTATTGTTTAATGTATCACATCGCCAGTTTTTGCCGCTACCACCATACATAAAGATTCCGTTACTCTTTGAAATTGAATGGGTTTAACGTCCCAGCAGACAGCAACAGCTAAGGTCATATAGAGGCGGGGACCACAGTTTAAAGTCTCACCCGACAGACCAGTGGGATGGAAATACTATGAAGGCATGTTTGATACCCAAGGCGATGTTTGAACCCACAACCTTCAGATAGGAAGGCGGGTGTTCTAAGCCCTAGGTCACAACCCATCCCTTTGACATGAAGGAAAGAAATGCACCTAACGAGCGACCATACGTACTTAGAATAACAGCTGACGTAACGGAGACGATTCTCATGTGTCGCCTGTCGTATTATTTTGAGTGGCTGGCGGGGACGAGTTAATCGAAGGGCGAAACAGAGGCCGGTCATTAAATTAACGAATACTAACGGGACCGATACGATTTCTAATTACTTCTATTAAGGTAATAATGACACTTTCCATTTACTGATCTGTTGGTAATGGATGCTTATGACCGTATTTACATGTACAGTTACAGTAAATTTAGATTGGGAATAAGATATTTCAGGCGCGCATACAGAAAATTCAAATAGTTGCAGGGTGGTGGGGGGGTCTGTAATTACAAGTCGGCTATCTCCGCGAGCGCGAAATCGTAAAGTCTGGGGGTCCTCCCCCAGGTAATTTGTATCCGCGCCTGTAGTTATCGTATCTAAATAATAATGATCATGTTGTCTGTAAACCACGCATTTCTGGATGCGCCGGCGCATAACGACATGGTAAATAATTCAGTACTGGTGGTAGGGGGGTTTGCCATAATAAATTCAGTTCTGTTGGTAGTGGGGAACAGCTAAATATCAGTGCTGTTGGTTGTGGGGATGAGACATAGCCATATGGACTGGTAATGACATAACTAAGAAAACAAGTTAGATTTGGAAAATCTGTCCAGAAATTGTCAAGTTATTAACAAATTTCTACTTGTTTATGTCCGGATGTCGTCGGGTAATATTTGTAACGTCATGATGTTATGCTGTTTGGCGCCATATTTCTACGACGTTATACATGTACCAATACACTTATAAAACTAATTTCTGGAGAAATATAAACATTCTGTGCTATAACAAATAGGTTGTTTGTATTGCTGCATCTCCGGTGAATATACATTCAGATGTCTGCTATAACAACTAGGTTGTATTGCTGCACCTCCGGTGAATATACATTCAGATGTGTGCTATAACAAATAGGTGTATGCTGCACCTCCGGTGAATATACATTCAGATGTGTGATATAACAAATAGGTTGTATTGCTGCACCTCCGGTGAATGTACATTCAGATGTGTGATATAACAACTAGGTTGTATTGCTGCACCTCCGGTGAATATACATTCAGATGTGTGATATAACAACTAGGTTGTATTGCTGCACCTCCGGTGAATATACATTCAGATGTCTGCTATAACAACTAGGTTGTATTGCTGCACCTCCGGTGAATATACATTCAGATGTGTGATATAACAAATAGGTTGTATTGCTGCACCTCCGGTGAATGTACATTCAGATGTGTGATATAACAACTAGGTTGTATTGCTGCACCTCCGGTGAATATACATTCAGATGTGTGATATAACAACTAGGTTGTATTGCTGCACCTCCGGTGAATATACATTCAGATGTCTGCTATATACATTCAGATGTCTGCTATAACAACTAGGTTGTATTGCTGCACCTCCGGTGAATATACATTCAGATGTGTGCTATAACAACTAGGTTGTATTGCTGCGCCTCCGGTGAATATACATTCAGATGTCTGCTATAACAACTAGGTTGTATTGCTGCGCCTCCGGTGAATATACATTCAGATGTGTGATATAACAACTAGGTTGTATTGCTGCACCTCCGGTGAATATACATTCAGATGTGTGCTATAACAACTAGGTTGTATTGCTGCACCTCCGGTGAATATACATTCAGATGTGTGCTATAACAACTAGGTTGTATTGCTGCACCTCCGGTGAATATACATTCAGATGTGTGCTATAACAACTAGGTTGTATTGCTGCACCTCCGGTGAATATACATTCAGATGTGTGATATAACAACTAGGTTGTATTGCTTCACCTCCGGTGAATATACATTCAGATGTGTAATAAAACAACTAGGTTGTATTGCTGCACCTCCGGTGAATATAAATTCAGATGTGTGATATAATATAACAACTAGGTTGTATTGCTGCACCTCCGGTGAATATACATTCAGATGTGTGATATAACAACTAGGTTGTATTGCTGCACCTCCGTGAATATATACATTCATGTGTAATATAACAACTAGGTTGTATTGCTGCACCTCCGGTGAATATACATTCAGATGTGTGATATAACAACTAGGTTGTATTGCTTCACCTCCGGTGAATATACATTCAGATGTGTAATATAACAACTAGGTTGTATCGGTGAATATACATTCAGATGTGTGATATCACAACTAGGTTGTATTGCTTCACCTCCGGTGAATATACATTCAGATGTGTAATATAACACCTAGGTTGTATTGCTGCACCTCCGGTGAATGTACATTCAGATGTGTGATATAACAACTAGGTTGTATTGCTGCACCTCCGGTGAATATACATTCAGATGTGTGATATAACAACTAGGTTGTATTGCTGCACCTCCGGTGAATATACATTCAGATGTGTAATATAACAACTAGGTTGTATTGCTGCACCTCCGTGAATATACATTCAGATGTGTAATATAACAACTAGGTTGTATTGCTGCACCTCCGGTGAATATACATTCAGATGTGTAATATAACAACTAGGTTGTATTGCTGCACCTCCGGTGAATATACATTCAGATGTGTGATATAACAAGTAGGTTGTATAACAACTAGGTTGTATTGCTGCGCCTCCGGTGAATATACATTCAGATGTGTGCTATAACAACTAGGTTGTATTGCTGCGCCTCCGGTGAATATATTCATCAGATATCATCGTGTAATATAACACCGTATTGAATGTGTAGAATCACAATAACTTATAATATCGCTTGTCTGAAGTATAATGGGTGGTTCATTGGCGAAGTGGCGAAAAATGCAGATCCTGATCAGACTGTGCGGATACTAGTATCAGCTTCTTAAAATAGCCTCAATAATACTTTCTGTCGCATCCACTTGCGGACAGCGCGACATACGTACATGCGTCTGGTTAAAATTTTTGGTTAAAGTTTTTTGGTATGCTATGTAAGCCTCGGCGCTCGACATGCGGGTCGCGGCCATCTAGTTATTGTAGCAGGTCGCATAGTAATTAGTATACATATCCACAGTTGACAGTAATGGTTTACGTGTTTGTTTTTGTTGTGTATCCTCAATGTGGTTGCAAACAATCTGGAGAAATAGAGGATATTCATATTTTTGCAACGAATATGACATATATGTTCATCGAGTGGTGTGAAATCACGGTGAAATATGGACATTTCACACCACTCGATGAACATATATGTCATATTCGTTGCAAAAATATGAATATTCTATTTATTATATACTGCTCCATGGAAAATTAGCAGTTTTTTAGACTGTATACGGTAATGAATGTGTATTTGCAGCCTATTTGCGCCGTTTTCTTTCAGTTGCGCGTTATGAATATTGATAGTGGAAGTAGTCGTATTTTCACCGGTAGTTGTTTATTTCATCGATGAGAACATATGACTTTTATTTACATCGTATAACTATGTATTTCATGGGTAGGTATATAATAAAAAGTGTTTTATATTTGCCAGACGTGCTCGTCGCGGAATGTGTGCGTGATCGTTTTCCAACACCAGCACCACGGAGAGCGAGGTGGACAACTCAAACCACTCGGACAGCAGCTGTAAGGATCCACGCACCACCAGCTAATCTAACATGGGAATTTCAGGGGGGCTAAAAATAGATATTTTTAAAATATATTTTTATTTGTGGACCGATTTTCAAAATCTAACTTGTTTTCTTTGTTACATCATTTTCAAGCTATTTCGCCAGATTTCAGAGTCAATTTCCAATATGTGAAGTCGTAACTGAAATCACTTGGAAATGTTTAACCACATTTGAGACACGCCATGTGATTTTGTACCTTCGGACATCTGACTAATTTCATGAAATACGTTTACAAAATTTACAATATTTTCCGTAAATTGCGTCAAAAGTTTAGAACATTTTCACAGTATAATATATATGGGCCGCGCCATATGAAAACCGGGCTTAATGACACGTCGTGAAAAGCGACAAATGACGTCGGAAAAACGACGATTCAAATTGTATTAACGTTGTCATCACGTTGTCATTTTGCCATCACATTTACGTTTGTGGGTGTAAGTTAAATTGAGTGGGAGTAGAAAACGGAAAGTGATAAATTATTGAAACTTTCACCAATATGTTGTGATGACTTGTATGTCAGTGTACATATTATGACTTCATTACGTGACGTCACGTACTTATGACGTTATTGAATGAGAAACCATGTTTAATGTTATGGCCATGGTGTCGCGAAAAAATATTTTACTAAGGATACAACATGAGTTACTCGCAACATAAATTACTTAGCCATGTTTGAGGCGCTGTACATTGTCACCTAACTGTTGTTCTTTGGCATTGTCACTCTGTTTCGTTGTTTGTCCTTATGAATCTAAAATGGTGAACGCATAATTTAATTGGCCACAGCTCAGCGATGTCATCGCTTATGCTGCACTTTGATTGCTAAATAATCTTAAATATGAACAACCTATTGTATGCCAACCGATCTTGCCATCTATAATCTTGGTAAATTGAGACTTTCGACCAATTCTAGCCAGTATTTGGCAAATGATATGCCATTTAGTATACCGGGTGCCACTCATTTTATCATAAACGGAGGTAGAAATGCAGCTATTATGACATACATATCCCTTGTTTGTATAGAATTTGGCGAAACAAATGCATCAACATTTCTCTAATAAATTCAGAATCGGTGATTTTAATGCAGGTTCTTGATTGTTTGTGTGTAAGCAATACATAATACACAAGACACACAGTGAGGTCGCTGGATTTTTACGGTTTGTTCATGGTGTGAATTTGTTATATATTTGATTAGTAACACTTGCCAGATGGAAGATGAACATATATTTTTTATTTGATTTCTTTTTAAATCAATAATTCCAGCACAAAAATATTTACACAATTCCTTAACATATGATTGGGCCGTAGCAAGTCTCTGTCCAAAATTTATATCCCTGTAAACTCCCACGCCGAACTACTTTCCGTAAAATAATTCTGAAGAAAACGGAAAATAAACACATTTTCTTGATGAAATTATTTCAAAAGCTGGAATTATAAGGAATGAATGGCCTTTTTGTTGAATTTATCGGGGATATCGGGGATATAAACCTTCCGGCCTTCGTCCAGTATTCCCGCGACTTTTCCATGTTTATACACCGATAAATTCCACAAAAAGGCCATTCATTCCTATAATATTTGTGCAACTATTAGCTTACGATGTTGAGTGGCATAACCAGCGTGAACATTCTGTGTGGACACAACCTATGACCTGGTGATGAAGGGTGGGGAGTGAGGATTGTGGATTCGAGGACAAGTTCCCTCGGGGAACATAGTTCATCCCTGAATGCCAAACGGTGTAATTATACCCCCACAAACAAAGTTTGTTGGGGGTATATAGGAGTCAGTTTGTCGGTCGGTCTGTTGGAAATTCCCTTCCGCTCTATATCTTCTACACCCATGCATGGATTATCAAATGGCTTGGCACAAATGTTTCTCATGATGAGAAGGTGTGTCGCGATCAATAACCACGCACCTACGTCCAATGTCAAGGTCACAGTTGAAGGTCAAAGGTCAAACCTATTGAAATTCCCTTCCGCTCTATATCTTCTACACCGATGCATAGATTATCAAATGGCTTGGCACACATGTTTCTCATGATGAGAAGGTGTGTCGCGATCAATAACCACGCACCTACGTCCAATGTCAAGGTCACAGATGAAGGTCAAAGGTCAAACTTATTGAAATTCCCTTCCGCTCTATATCTTCTACACCGATGCATGGATTATCAAATGGCTTGGCACAAAGATTTCTCATGATGAGTAGGTGTGTCGCGACCAATAACCACGCACCTACGTCCAAGGTCAAGGTCAAAGGTCAAACCTATCGAAATTCCCTTCCGCTCTATATCTTCTACACCGATGCATGGATTACCAAATGCCTTGGCACAAATGTTTCTCATGATGAGAAGGTGTGTCTTGATCAATAACCATGCACCTACGTCCAAGGTCAAGGTCACAGTTGAAGGTCAAAGGTCAAACCAAAGGTGTAACCAAGTTACACATCAGGGAGAGGATTTATATAAGCTTGCTTTCAATCATATACAAATGTAAATAATATACAAATAAAATATGTTTAAACTAAACCTATTGAAATTCCCTTCCGTTCTATATCTTCTACACCGATGCATGGATTATCAAATGGCTTTGCACAAATGTTTCTCATGATGAGAAGGTGTGTCGTGATAAATAACCACGCACCTACGTCCAAGGTCAAGGTCACAGTTGAAGGTCAAAGGTCAAACCTATTGAAATTCCCTTCCGCTCTATATCTTCTACACCGATGCATGGATTATCACACTATGCCCAGGGTCAAGGTCACATACTTGATCCGTAACGCTCGGCTAAATGGCTTATAATAAAAAATGCCTCGTTTTCTTTGGCTGCCAGTGGGGGTATTCGTGTGCCGACAGGCCACATTTCTAGTTAAAATAATGCAACTTCATTCTCGCATATAAAAGTCATTCGTCACCCATATTTAAAATGAGCTGCTGCCATTGGTGGATTTATATGGGGGAGGGGGACCCGGCACTCCATATGCCTACCCTGCAACTTCTAATTATGTATTAACATTTCCCAGTTTGGGTTGTGATATGAAAATTTGCCAGCACAATAACTACACACATTTGTAAACTCACTCGTGTGACTAAACTTGAAACTGCCAGCACAATAACTACATACATTTGTAAAGTCACTCGTGCGACTGAACTTGAAACTGCCAGCACAATAACTACATACATTTGTAAAGTCACTCGTGTGACTAAACTTGAAACTGCCAGCACAATAACTACCGGTACATACATTTGTAAACTCACGCATGTGTCTAAACTTGAAACTGCCAGCACAATAGCTACATACATTTGTAAACTCACTCGTGTGACTAAACTTGAAACTGCCAGCACAATAGCTACATAAATTTGTAAACTCACTCGTGCGACTAAACTTGAAACTCCAGCACAATATCTTATAAATCACTGTACTCAAACCCGTTTGCCTAAACTTGAAAACTGCCAGACAATACTCATACATTTGTAAACTACTCGAGTTTGAATACTCTGACAAATTAAATCCAGCACAATAGCGACTCTGCGACTAAACTTGAAACTGCCAGCACAATAACTACTACTTTGTACTCACTAAATACGACTCGTGCGAAACTAACTTGAAACTGAACTACTACTACTGCAAATCACAATAACTACATACATTGTAACTCACTCGTGAATAAACTTGAAACTGCCAGCACAATAGCTACATACATTTGTGAAACTCATCCGTGACAAACTTGAAACTGCCCAGCACAATAACTACATACATTTGTAAACTCACTCGTGCGACTAAACTTGAAACTGCCAGCACAATAAGCTACATACATTTGTAAACTCACTCTGCGACTAAACTTGAAAACTGCCACACAATAAACACAGCATTTGTAAATCACTCGTGTGAATAAACTTGAAACTGCCAGCACAATAGCTACATACATTTGTAAACTCACTCGTGTGACTAAACTTGAAACTGCCAGCACAATAACTACATACATTTTGTAAATCACTCGTGTGACTAAACTTGAAACTGCCAGCACAATAGCTACAATAACATTTGTAAACTCACTCGTGTGACTAAACTTGAAACTGCCAGCACCATAACTACATACATTTGTAAACTCACTCGTGTGTCTAAACTTGAAACTGCCAGCACAATAGCTACATACATTTGTAAACTCACTCATGTGACTAAACTTGAAACTGCCAGCACAATAACTACATACATTTGTAAACAAACTCACTCGTGTCACTAAACTTGAATCTGCCAGCACAATAGCTACATACATTTGTAAACTCACTCGTGTGACTAAACTTGAAACTGCCAGCACAATAACTACATACATTTGTAAACTCACTCGTGTGACTGAACTTGAAACTGCCAGCACAATAACTACATACATTTGTAAACTCATTCGTGTGACTGAACTTGAAACTGCCAGCACAATAACTACATACATTTGTAAACAAACTCACTCGTGTCACTAAACTTGAATCTGCCAGCACAATAGCTACATACATTTGTAAACTCACTCGTGTGACTAAACTTGAAACTGCCAGCACAATAACTACATACATTTGTAAACTCACTCGTGTGACTAAACTTGAAACTGCCAGGACATCACATGTCCAGCCCCCGATGATCGCGGATATGTTGTTTGTAAGAGTTTTTTGAGTTCCAGAGTTAGTTGAATAACCATCACTCTGTTTTTTATTTTCACATGTATTGTACTTACAGCCATACGTTCTGCAACATTAGTTCTGCCATACACGAGCGGTGATAATAAAATACCCGGAAAAGTTCTGTAAAATTCATGTTTGTTGGGTTAACTGTCTGAAAATTCGCATACATGATGTGATAAATGCTGCATCGATTTCATATTCAGAACTCATAATACATGGACATGGTTATCGTTACCAACGCAAAGTCATCACGCAATATACGGCCGAACGTCAAAATTACGTTATGTAAATGTTATGCTCCTTATTGTTCAATGGAAGGAAAACATGCATATTATTTTATTTCATGCTCACACAATGAGTTAATTATTATTTTTGAAAATACAACGGTACTACATGTATATGTACTTCCGACAGTGGCCTAGTCATACACTTTACCTTTGTTCAAACATAGCACCTGGCATACCGACAGTAGCATTATTGACTGTTGACGTCGTCGAAGTGGGCTCTGTTGCAAGCGACTTTTCGTGTACTGGGTTTTAAAAAAAAAAATCGCATATGGCAGGATTTGGCGAATATGGAGGATGGAATAACATCTCCAATCCACGATATTTGATAATAGATGCACTCGATTAGAAATATGTACAGAAATATCGTAAACCTCGAGCACAATTGGTAACATTCAATGGTTTTTTGCTCCATGTTCAGCATCATCGGGATCCATCTAGCTCTATGTATCTTGATATTTAAATCATTTTAATCACACTATGGAGTGTGCCGGCTGTGAGTTCAACCGATCTCATAGTTCACGCACAATGATCCATGAACCCAGACTTTTACTTTGTGTCACAACATTTGAAAACGTCACTTTTGGACTTCCATTTGTGGCAAATCCCTTCGCGCATTCCCGTACACGTCTCTCTGACTATCGCTCGCAAATTGGCATACCGGTGGTGCAGTTTCACCGAATACATTTCTCATCATCATCATCATCTCGTATTGATGTATGCGTTACCATGCAGTATTTAATAGCACATTTTAGTTCTTCTGGCATGTTCTCATGAGACAGAGCAGGTAATCGTTAAACTATGTAATTTCCTGTCATGATGTCACATTTTTCAAAACATGTCGCGTAAGAAACATTAAATAATTTCGCTATCATTTCCTAAAATTTATTTGAGCCAACAACAAACAACTCGCAAGCCCTTCTCAATCCGCGTTCATTCTAAAATATGCATACAAAATTACGATATTTGGGTCGCAATCCAAAACATGACGTTACCATAGCTACTGCAACACTGGCCATGAACTTTATTTTCATACTTTGTCTTGGGTTAATGGTAAATGATATCCAAATTTGTTTGAAATTCGATAATAGATGACACAACGATGGGACTTGTCTGGGTATTTTATAAGCACCACTCACATAAGCCGTTGATAAAAACGTTGTATTTTCGACGTGATTGATCTAAAACGTTATATACGTTTTTACCACGCGTCATAAAAATACATGTATTTATAAAATGAAAAATAATTGGGATAAATTGATAATGTTTGCGGCATATGACCTTTAAAAGATGTATAATGCAGAATATGTAGAAAAGTAAAAACTGAACAAATTGTCATTAAGCCCGCGGCTCATGTACTCTGAAACTGTTGTCAACTTTTGACTTTATTTATGGAAAATATTATAAATTTTTTTAGATGTGTTTACAGCAGATTCCTTTACTATCTTTCTAATGGAATGACATATTTGTATGAAATATGCCGCTGCAAATGCGGTACACGTTGCCCTTTATTGTATAGATGGCTTTAATCTCATAATTCTGTGAATAAAAACTACAGCATGTGAATGTAAGAATGAAAGTTATGTTATTGTCAATAACTTTCTGAGCACCCATAAACCACATATGCCATCATATTTGGTGCACGACATATCATCAAAATCCGTCCGTTTGTTAGGAAGATTTTAAAGAAAATCTACTGTAAAAATGACCACAGAAATCTGGTTAAAAACCACACACTGAATCAGCCAATTTTTGTAATATTACCACAATGTATATCTAGGGATGTGGCATTGTTTTGCATTACAAACAAGGTGAATAAGACCACAGTGACCTTTACCTAGGTGTGTGGCCTTATTCACCTTGTTTGTAATGCAAAACAATGCCACATCCCTAGATCCGCCCGCCCCCCCACTCCCGTATTTTGTTTATTTGATAAATATTGATTTTATTGCGAAAAAAATGATTTTCCTATGGGAATTTAACATGGGGGGAAAAGGAGAAGGAGCTGGGGGAGGAGTAAAATAAAACACGATTATGTTGGAAATTGACTCCGAAACCTGGCTAGATAGCTTCGAAGTGATGTATTAACTAAGAAAACAAAAGTAAGATTTTGAAAATCGGTCCACAAATAAAAAATCAATATTTGATGGAAATTCAATGCGAAAACAATATATATTTCGATAATATTACATTTGATCAAAATTTAAGAACGAGCCTTCTTTCGTGAAATTTGGTCCAATATTGATTTTATTGCGAATTTTTCACAGTAGTCTAGGAGCTCAGGGGGGTTCTGTGTGCGTGACGTGACAGTGACAGAAGGTTTCTCTTCGTATTCTTACTCTGCAACACCTCACGAGCAAGAATCTCGAGGTGGACATGCCAAAACAAGTACACGAATGCTGTGGCCGCCATTTTCCAAGATGGCCGTCATAGATTTGGAAATTGTTTTTAAATATGATTTATTTGATCATAAGTAGATTTATGTGAGCAGTAAAAAGCGATATATGTAATTGGTAAACACATAATTAAATATGCATCATATTCCTTGACATTCAGCGCACAATCATATTGAAAAATACAAAATGGCCGTCAAAAATGAATGAAAAACTACCATATCCCACCATATCCACTGGCGCTAATTGCTTATTTTACTGTACTTATGCGGATGTATGTATATTAACATACATATCAACAATATTACGTAATATCAGACGTATACTCACTGTTACTTTGACCTAACGTCGTATAAAAGCCACCATACAACGTTCCCATTCGACGATTTCGAAAACCTACAACAACAACAACAAAGTTATGTGATACAATATAGAAATCCGATTCAGGAGACACATACATGTATATGTAGAATGTGGAGCCATATCAGCAGCAGGTAAGAGTCTATTTTATATTATTCTACCAAGTGGCGATTCATTGTGAAATCGACAAACTTTAACTAAATTATTTGCAGACGACATGTTTCTTGTGTAATGAGTTTTCGTGGTTACATGTATTATGAAATCGTCAACAA
>CM055275.1:77975174-78005038 GCA_029237695.1 Conchocele bisecta
GTGACAATGATGATAAACACCCATGTGAAGTATCAAGTATTGGGTGAAGCAGTTGCCGAGATAGTACAGCGAAAAAACTTTAACAAAAAATTCAAGTATTTGACCTGACATTGGGCACAGGATCGCGCTTTCCGCAAGCAGGTGCGACAATGATGATAAACACCCATGTGAGTATCAAGGTATTGGGTGAAGCAGTTGCAGAGATATAGTACACGAAAAAAAGTTTAACAAAAAAAATTCAAAGTAATTTGACCTTGACATTGGGCACAGGATCGCGCTTTCCGCAAGCAGGTCGACAATGAGATAAACAACCCTGTGATATCAAGATGGGTGAAGCAGTTGCAAATATACATGTGAAGTATCAAGTATTGTGAAGCAGTTGCAGAGATATAGTACACAAAAAAACTTTAACAAAAAAATTCAAAGTAATTTGACCTTGACATTGGGCACAGGGGCCGCACGGTTGGGGGTTAGAATGAAAATATGGATGATGATAAACACCCATGTGAAGTTTCAAGGTAATGGGCGAAGCAGTTGCAGAGATATAGTATAACGAAAAAGTTTTAACCAACAAAAAATCTTTAACCAGACGTACGTTAAAAAGTTAACGTTGAAAATGGCTAAGTCAATTACGTAGAAATAATAGGTGAAGGTGAAAAAATTGTCACATGTTGGATAGTTGTATGTGGTAGGCACCCCTTGGTTATGAAGCTGTGAAAGTTTGGTTTGGTGGTCCTAGGTGGTACAGTACCAAAGAAATAGACTTAAACAGGAAAACTTAACATTGTAAACGCGAAAACTTTAACATTGAAAATGGCTAAGTCGATTTCTGCGCGGAAAAAATTGGTGATTGTGAAGTTAAAAAAAAAGTAACATGTTGGATAGTGATATGTGGTGGGCACCCCTTGATTATGAAGCTGTGAAAGTTTGGTGGTTCCTAGGTGGTACAGTACCAAAGAAATGGACTTAAACACGAAAACTTAACATGTAAACGCGAAAACTTAACATTGAAAATGGCTAAGTCGACTACGTGGAAAAAATGGGTGAAGATAAAAAAAAAGTAACATGTTGGATAGTGATATGTGGTGGGCACCCCTTGATTATGAAGCTGTGAAAGTTTGGTGGTCCTAGGTGGTACAGTAACAAAGAAATGGACTCAAACACGAAAACTTAACATTGATTGTGGACGCCGCCCGCCGCCCACCGCCCGCCCGCGCCGCCCGCCCGCCCGCGGCTTTCGCCAATCCAATAGCCTGGATTTTTTTTCAAAAAACCTGGCTAAAAATGACAAAAAAAAGTTTAAAAATAATAATGCTTTGCTATTGGAGACCAGATTTTTTTTTAATAGTCCTATATTTATCTACATATATCTGCAGAGGTCCACATAATGCCACAATATTTTCAACACAGTACCCAATGTAGTGATTTACCTGTATAAATTACCTGGTCATCAGTGGTCAAGCAGTGGTCAAGCAGTGGACATCTGCACATGCTAGCCCATGCTTTAGCACATGGTTCTCCCAGTTTCTATTGTTCTCTCTACAGGTAAGGTGTACAGAGCACACGAGAAAAGGTATACAGAGCAGACGAGAAAACAGGTCTTCATGCATTATTGTCCAGTTTGTAGAGTGCGCAAAACAAAAAAGGGAGATAACTGAAAAATTAGCTACGCAAGAGTTGTCATTCTTGTGCGCGACACACCTCCGGGTCGTGGTCTATGCATGTGTGAAGTTTCATGAAAATATTCCAAAGGGTGGTCGAGTTATGCTCCGGACAGGAAATCAGTGAGCGAAAACAAAAAAGGGAGATAACTCAAAAATTAGCTATGCAAGAGTTGTCATTCTTGTGCACGACACACCTTCGGTTCGTGGTCTAATTGAATGTGTTAAGTTTCATAAAAATATTCCAAAGGGTGGTCGAGTTATGGTCAATCAGTGCGCGAAACAAAAAAAGGGAGATAACTCAAAAATTAGCTATGCAAGAGTTGTCATTCTTGTGCGCGACACACCTTCGGGTCGTGGTCTATGCATGTGTGAAGTTTCATGAAAATATTCGAAAGGGTGGTGGAGTTATGCTCCGGACACGAAATCAGTGCGAGAAACAAAAAAAGGGAGATAACTCAAAAATTAGCTATGCAAAGAGTTGTCATTTCTTGTGCGCGACACACATTCGGGTCGTGGTCTATGCTTGTGTGAAGTTTCATGAAAAAATATTCCAAAGGGTGTTCGAGTTATGCTCCGGACAAGAAGTGTCTACGGCGGACGCGGACGCGGCGCGCTGTCAAATCCATAGTATCCTCCCGACGGTAGTCCGGGGGATACAATAATGATAACTACCACTATGCCGCCTATGAAAACAAGAACTGGCATCGTTAAACGAAGCTAATCCCCTCGCTGGGAGCCTTAATAAAAAACAAGAGGGCCATGATGGCCCTAATTCGCTCACCTGACTCCATGAACACCAGAGGAGAATGTGACATTGAGTTCATGTGTTTTAAAAAAAATGTACTATTTTTAGATGGAGGTCATCTGGGATTAAGCGACGACACATTTTACCAAATCTGAAAAAGCTTCACCCAAGGATCTTAACTTACTATGAAGTTTGGCAAGCATCGGCCATGTGGTTCCCGAGAAAAAGACATTCAAAATCTTGAATAAATGGACCTTTTGGAGGCCATTATGGATGACATAATCATCCGATTCCGACAAATAATAATTTGCACCAGAGCAATCGTCTCATCGATACCTTCAATTTGATATACAGTCAAACTTGTGTTAAGAGACCACTCAAGGGAACTGCCAAAAGTGGTCTCTTAACAGAGGTGGTCTCTTAATAGGGACAGCCATGTGGAGTGGGTACACGGATGATATATAAAAAACAACACATGTGACAACACAGTCAAGTAATAACATGTATACACATATATGTATGTTTATTAAAGTAATAACATGTACAATGGAAAACATAAGTGAATACACTGCAGCTCCATTATAACGCGATGGTCGGGGTCCAAGATCGAATCCGACCGCGTTATAAAATTTCGGGACATGCACGGGTACTGGTACTGCACGGGTTACTGGTATCATTCGCATTTCGGTTACCAACTATTGCGGGAATTCCATTAGCAACGGACCCATATAAAATCATGTCATTTGAACAGAAGTTAAAGTAGTTATTAATAATGCCTATGACATACAAATTCTTGTATGTATTAAATGTATTAAACATACAAGTTATATAAAATCATGCTTATTACGTTGTATAGTGCTCGCGATAGACAGACGCTTATTACAATGTATACTACTCGCGATCAACAGACGCTTAAACGGAATAATTGATAATAAATAATGCCTATGGTCACGTGTCCTGCCTATTCATGCGGTTGATACGTGCATAATCTCAGGATGTGGGGTCACGTGATCTATTGTTTACGCTGCAAGTCATATTGATGAATGAAATTTACGATTTAAGCGAGATTGCCTTGGGCTGCAGTGTAAACAATAGACCACGTGATCCCATACCCTGACCCAGATAATGCTGAAACACCAGTCTATTTATAGAACGCTAAATACACGTTTTATGGATTATAGCCACCGCTTTATGATAGCCGTGTTTCGAGCCGTGTTTTCATGGGCGCTGACAGTCGCCGACGGTCATTAAACGCGTCGTATTTTGACGGAATGGGCCGTATTTATACGGTCGCTGGTCGCAGACAGCAGGTGGTCGTTCATTGCAAGTACGTTATTATGGGAAATTCGTCGGGCGGGATTCAAACCGGTCGCTTACAGCAGGTGGTCGTTTATTACAAGTGTCGTTAGCACAAGTTCGACTGTATGACATGAGCATATTTGGTCAAAAATAAAATTGACACCACCGGCCACGCCCATTTTTGACCCCTGGGTCACCATTTTAACACCTTTGAAAGAGCATTCTACGTCGATCATTCCTACCAAGTTTCGTCGAAATCCGGCTGGCAGTTCACGAGAAGATTTTTTAAGAATTTGTGCTATTTTCAGATGGCTGCCATCTTGGATTAGCGACGACCTCCGTTTTAACAAATCTGAAAAGGTTTCACCCATGGACCATAACTGTGAAGTTTGGCTACCATGGGCCAAGCGGTTCGTGTGAAGAAGAATTTTGAAATCTCTAATATTTAAAGAACGACCTTTTGACCTTTCGGCAACATTCTTGGATGACATGACCATCCAATATTGATAAAATAATGTACCAGAGCGATCGCCTCTTTGATACCTTCGATTTGATATAGACATGACCATATTCGGTCAAAAATAAAATTTGACCACAATTTGACACCACGGGCCACGCCCATTTTTGACCCCGGGGTCACCATTTTAACAAGTTTGAAAGAGAATTGTACATCGATCATTCCTACCAAGCTTCGTCGAAATCCGGCTGGCGGTTCATGAGAAGAAGATTTTTTAAGAATTTGTGCTATTTTTAGATGGCGGCCATCTTGGATTAGTGACGACCTCCGTTTTACAAATCTGAAAAGGCTTCACCTATGTACCATAACTGTGAAGTTTTGCCACCATGGGCCAAGCGGTTCGTGTGAAGAAGAATTTTGAAATCTCTAATAAAAGAACGACCTTTTGACCTTTCGGCGGCCATCTTGGATGACATGAATATCCAATTTCGACAAAAAATGCACCAGAGCGATCGCCTCGTTGATACCATCCATTTGATATAGACATGACCATATTCGGTCAAAAAATAAAATTTGACCAGAATTTGACCCCAAGGGCCACGCCCATTTTTGACCCCTGGGTCACCATTTTAACAACTTTGAAAGAGCATTGTACATAGATCATTCCTACCAAGTTTCGTCGCAATCCGGCTGGCGATTCATGAGAAGAAGATTTTTAAGAATTTATGCTATTTTTACACGGCGGCCATCTTGGATTAGCGATGACCTCCATTTTAACAAATCTGAAAAGGCTTCACCCATGGACCATAACTTTTAAGTTTGGCTACCATGGGTCAAGCGGTTCATGTGAAGAAGAATTTTGAAATCTAATAAAAGAAAACGACCTTTTGACCTTCCGGCAGCCATCCTGGATGACATAACCATCCGATTTCGACAAAATAATGCACCAGAGTGATCGCCTCGTTGATACCTTCGATTTGATGTATGACATGACCATATTCGGTTAAAAATAAAATTTGACCCCACGGGCCAGGCCCATTTTTGACTCCGGGGTCACCATTTTAACAACTTTGAAAGAGCATTGTACATCGATCATTCCTACCAACTTTTGTCAAAATCTGGTTGGCGGTTCTTAAGAAGATTTTTGAAGAATTTGTGCTATTTTTAGACGCCGGCCATCTTGGATTACGTGATGACGTCATTTTAACAATTTTGTAATCCTCCTACCTAAGGACCATGACCACGACGTTTGGTGACTATAGGCCCAATGGTTACCGAGGAGAAGACGTTTGAAAATGTTCACGGACGACGACGGACGACGGCCACATTACGGTAACAATAGCTCACATGAGCTAAAAATATCAAGCCCTCAGTGACCTTGGGTGGTCGGATGTGTGTGTCGTATGCAAAACAAAGCAGCATCCTTAGACACACATTGTGGCAAAATATTATCAAAATCAGTGAAGCGTTTGTTGAGATATTGAGAACAAAAATTGTTAACCTTTTTGCCTTACAACCAGGTGAACAAAAGTCCTCAGTGACCTTGACCTTGGGCGGCCGGATGCGTGTTGTATGCAAAACAAAGCACCATCTCTAGACACACATTGTGGCCAAATATTAGTACGCACGTACGTACATGGACTAGTGGCCAAATATTAGTACGCACGTACGTCATGGACTAACGTTATATCTCCTCTTGCCTATCGGAGAGGGGATAACTAGCTGGAAATTATTTTAAAGTGCTGTCGAACCATGATTTTACTGAGAAAGAAGAGAAGTATAAAACAACAGCAGACGACAATTTTAGTTTCGCACCATCTAAGGGTTAACCCTTACTACGCTGAATTAAATTTTGTCGTATTTTCAATATTTCTCTATATAAACTGATCCACTGGAGACGATTCTCCATGTGATGCCAAAATAGGTTTTTTGTTAAGAATTAAGGCAAAAGTGAAAAATAGCAGACGACATTTTTCGTCTCCCGCGTAGAACTGACAAACACCAGCCGATTCTAAAGCCTATGATCCCCTTAAATTTGTTCAAAATCGTGAAATGGGATTTGTGACCAGTGAAGCTCCTGATCATATAGCACACTCATGTGGCCTGATAATGACAATATTGCTTGTTAATGTTAGAAGCCTAACAGGGGTTTCATTGATGGAATGGCGAACAGTGCAGATCCTGATCACACTGTGCGGCTGATCTGGATCTACACTGGTGGCTAAACCCATAAGCCCCATTTCAACAGTACATAGAGCCCTGTACCTACCCACCATAGAAAATCAATAGACTTCTTTGTCTTGCTGTGATAAACATGTATACCACATTTAGTTACGATTCTTCAAGCAGAACTCTTGTTATTTTGTGGACCAGCTGATGTCATCATGTACAAAACGCATGTTTTTTAGGTACAAAATCACATGGAGAGTCTCATAGGAGCGTAAATTTCATTAAATATGTTTAGGGCTTTTCCAGTAAAATTTCCCTGTGGGGGAGGACTGGCTTTTTTTTTAGGGGTGGTACCACCACCGGAATTTACATAAAATTACACCCCCACCACCAGAATTTATTTCTTGCATAACGCCCCACCCACTGGAATTGATTTTTTTGCATAAAACACCCCAACCACCATTTAACCCTAAATCCAGAAAACAAAAAAAGAAATTGCATAAAACACCCCCCACCACCAAAATTTATTTCTCCTTTAACCCCCACCACCATGATATTCTTAGGGAGAAATATGTGAAATCGTTTGATTATTACCACAGCCGGAAGCTGAGGTCAACTAATATTGCTAAAGTCGTGTCATAAATAACGTTGATGTGTGTCGACATGAGGACACTGACGAGTACTGGTTTGTTATTGGCAGATGTTGTGAACAGCATATCTGTGAAAGAATATATCAATCTGCTCTTTGTTCTACATTAATAAAACACATTTTTTATTATAAATATTAATCATTATTACATGTAATACCATCGACTTGGTACTTTACCTATAGTGTAGCCATAAATATTGAAATCCACTGAAGTCCATTAGACAGAAAGGCGCCATTTTTTTATGAATCCAAAACTGTTATGAATGAGTGACGTCACGTCAACATGTAGTAAAGAAGAGGATTACAGATAATACGGCCCCTGGTCAAAACGGCCCCAGGTCAAAACGGCCCGGATTTGGTCAAAACGGCCCCCTAAATTGGTCAAAACGGCCCCCGTCCAAAATAAATGGTCAAAACGGCCCATATTTGGTCAAAACGGCCCCCAAAAAAAATCTGGTATAATTTTTATTTTATGTATTTATAAGAGTTTTTGATAGTATATAGTTTGTATAATGTAATATATTGAATAATAATGATAATTAATATAGTTTAATAAAACAACACAAAAATTGTATTATACATGTATTACCGTATTTTATCCGTATTCGTTACAAAATATGTTCATATTTTTCGTGAAAATCGCTATGCGATGTCACTAGCATGATGGTCAATTATTTTGTATTGATTGCATAGCAGGATTAATCCAATTATCAAATGGTGGGATAGTATTGCAGCGTAGACCCTGATCAGTGGATGTACAGGCTGATATGGGGCTATACTGAATCAGTGTATCAGCCTTGCCCTTGTACATATGGAAAACTATTGACACATAATTATACAGGGTTTATACAATTTGCTAACGGAACAGTTCTGCTTGTAGTCGGTGACATAAATATATATAATAACCCACATGCAGATAATTACTTAACAAAACCCGAAGGAATGTAACCAGTAAATAATTACTGCATTTCAAGCAATTAAATAATTTTCCCAAAAATATAAATGCTCTAAATGTTAAGAAAGTGACAAAGCAAACAAAAACGTGTCAATGATTTGCTGAAGAAATGTTGAACTATGCAAATTACCCTTGTGAAATCAAAATAACTTCACTAGTGTCTGGTTTTCATAATGGTCGACACTAATTTTAAGTGCAATTACATAATTTCCTGATCAATTATTTAGATAAATACTACTGTATTTCAGATAATGACCAATCATAGACAAGTTTGGAACACGCTGTTATGGAGTAAAAACTGAACTTGCCAATTGTGGGTTCGTGTGTGGTACATGTAATGTGTCTCTTTGAAATTCATTATAAGTACCATCCACGAATTTGTAATTGGCAATTACAATTACATATAATGTGTCTCTTTGAAATTACTATTGCAATAACAACAGATAAACGCCGCACCTGAACTCGAATAATAGCATTATACAACGATAAGCCGCAAAACATATTACATCATACTTTGCACAGCCCAATATTGATAATTCCCTGTCACGATATGTTTTTCCCTGACCAACCGTCAACTATCATTATCATATAGGATAACACTGGTACAGCTGAGTCTCCATGGCATATATCACATGCACTCACACTCAGCCTTTTTCACGGTCTTACATACCGGCTTCGTGCGAGAGGAGAATGAACTAGCTAGGTTAAATTAACCGCCTCATTGCCTCCTTCATTTAATGCACATATTTCGACTGTATGGCAGATATTAGTAAATTCGGAAACAAACGGACCAACTGTCATTGGCCTGCATTTTTGGGCTCAAATATCTGGGTTTGGAAGGTCCTCGAGCCAATTCCTACCCTTAAATATAAGATAATAAGATAATAATAAATATAAAAACAATATATTGCATGCATATTAAAGGTACACACCCACTCAGTAGGCACAACATGTACTTTATGGAATTAAATAAGTGTATAAGTGTGTCACTATTCCACCAGTTCTAAAAATTACCAGTGCCCGCTATACAGATATAATCATTTAGTAATGTTTATTACTGACAGTGACGCGCTGGTGGTATCAGGCTATTTTCATTTGCAAATGAGGCATGATATTTTTTAATTATTTATACTAATTAAATGCGTCACCTGAATAAATAATATTTTCGACTGATTATTATATTAAAGCATGATCATAGCACATCAAATATAACTACAGAGAATAAATAATATTGTCCGTTAACATTTTAAGGAAACACGGTTATCGCCCCTGATATCAGTGTGGAAATTTTACGTCTGATATAAAATGTATAATAATTCCAATCAATGCGTGGGCTAAAGGTGAATGAATGTTTATTTTGCCAGAAAATGTCTCAGATATATAGAGAACATTGTGTGGGTACTGTGTGGGTATGTACCTTTAAAGTTCGTTTTCATCAATACATCAATATTCATAATACAAGGTCATGTATTATTGTTATTTTAGATGAATATTAAGAATATATATATTTGTGTCGAAAAAAAATATAATGGGGGCCGTTGTAGTAGGGGCCGTTTTGACCAAATCCAAAAACTTAGGGGCTGTTTTGACCAAATTCCCAAAACTTAGGGGACCGTTTTGACCAAAACCGGGCCGTTGTGACGAGGGGCCGTTTTGACTTGCTTCCAAATAAGCCACGCCCATAAACATTCATACGCACGTGCCATAGTTTCTTCAATAAAACACAAATATTATTAAAACAAGAGGCCCAAATGGGCCTGTATCGCTCACCTAAAAGCCTCCATAGTGGTCATCTTGATTTCACAAAGACTCTTCACTTACAACTTCAAATGTTCCACAGAATTTGTTGGTACCTTCTGATCTAACATATATTGCGAATGTGCATGTGATTTACTGCTATACCTTCGATTTGATATATAAAATGACCATATTCGGTCAAAAATAAAATTTGACCCCTATTTGACACCTCGGGCCATGACCATTTTGACCCAGAGGCCACCATATGAACAAATCTGAATCAGCGTTAACTATCCATCATTCATACAAAGTTTCGTCGAAATCGGCCTGGTGGTTTGTGAGAAGATTTTTTTGACAATTTGACCTACTTTTCAACGGCGGATATCTTTTGGTGATGACCTCCATTTTAACAAAAATGGACAGGCTTCACCCACAGACCATTAACGTTAAGTTTGGCCAATATCGGCCAAGCAGTTCACAAGAATACGTTTGAAATCTTTAGTAAAACAACAACTTTTTTACCTTTCGGTGGCCATCTTGGATGACAAAATCATCTGATTTAGACAAAAAATGCTCCAGAGTGATAGACTAGTCGATACCTTCGATTTGATATAATTATATAACCATATTCGGGCAAAAAATATAATTTGACCCCTAGTTGACCCTCGGGCCACGCCCATTTTTGACCCAGGGGAGGGGCCACCATATGAACAAATCTGAAACAGCGTTAACTATCAATCATTCACACCAAGTTTCGTCGAAATCGGTCTGGAGGTTTGTGAGAAGAAGATTTTTTGACAATTTGACCTACTTTTCAACGGCGGACATCTTGGATTTGGTGATGACCGCCATTTTAAACAAAAATGGACAGGCTTCACCCACAGACCATTTACAGTTAAGTTTGGCCAATATCGGCCAAGCAGTTCACAAGAAGAATACGTTTGAAATCTTTAGTAAAAGAACAATCTTTTTTACCTTTCGGTGGCCATCTTGGATGACAAAATCATCTGATTTAGACAAAAAATGGTCCAGAGTGATCAACTAGTCGATACCTTCGATTTGATATATTATATGACCATATTCGGGCAAAAATATAATTTGACCCTAGTTGACCCCTCGGGCCACGCCCATTTTTGACCCAGGGCCCACCATATGAACAAATCTGAAACAGCGCTAACTATCGATCATTCATACCCAGTATCGTCGAAATCGGCCTGGCGGTTCGTGAGAAGAATTGAGAAGAAGATTTTTTAAGAATTTGACCTACTTCTCAACGGCGGCCATCTTGGATTGGTGATGACCTCCATTTTAACAAAAATGAACAGGCTTCAACCACAGACCATTACAGTTAAGTTTGGCCAATATCGGCCAAGCAGTTTACAAGAAGAAGACGTTTGAAATCTTTAGTAAAAGAATGACCATTTGAACTATCGGTGGCCATCTTGGATGACGTAATCATATGATTTAGACAAAAAATGTTCCAGAGTGATGGTCTCGTCGATACCTTCGATTTGATATATTACATGACTATATTCGGTTAAAATAAAATTTGACCCCTATTTGACCCCTCGGGCGACGCCCATTTTTGACCCACGGGCCACCATATGAACAAATCTGAAACAGCGCTAACTATCGATCATTCATACCAAGTATCGTCGAAATCGGCCTGGCGGTTCGTGAGAAGAAGATTTTTTAAGAATTTGACCTACTTTTCCATGGCGGCCATCTTGGATTGTTGATGACCTCCATTTTAACAAATCTGAAATTGCATCACCCATATATCATCCCTGTGAAGTTTGACCAATATCGGCTCAGCAGTTCGGGAGAAGAAGATGATTGAAAATGTTCAAGGACGGACGGACGACGGACGCCGGACGACGGACGGACGGACGACGGACACTTTGCCATAACAATAGCTCACATGAGCTTTGCTCAGGTGAGCTAAATAAGGAAATTAAGTAGTAGAAATGTAATAAATAGGATAATTAATCGTTCAGGATTGAATAGCGTGAAATAATACTCATGTTCTTCGGTTCCGCGTAAACAAGCAACGCAAACTTGTTTACGCGGAGACCGACGAACACTCGTGTACGAGATGTCTTGGGGTCGAGATGTCTGACAGCCAATCGAACTAGGCCGACCGAACATTATATATATATAGGGACGAAACGACCCGGAGCGAACGGGAATTAGGGTGAAACGACCCGGGTTGCGAACGGGATTATGGGCGAAACGACCCGGGACCAATCGAACTAGGCCGAAGCGCTGGATTGCAAGAACGACAACTCTTAATAACTTCTGCTAAACGTTGATCAGTGAACATTCAATGTCGGTGTTTTTTACGCAGACTTCTAAATTGATACACGACACTTATGGAAAATAACCACCCACCAACATCATAGGGGAACTTAACCCCCCACCACCAGAAAGGATAAAAAAGAAAATACCCCTACCTATAGATATTTTAAATGACGTAGACCCCACCCAGTAGAAAAATAAATAAATTAATACGACCACCACCATGCTGTTTTAAAAAGCCCGTCCCCCCCCCCCCCCCCCCCCCCCCCCCTTCCAGGGAAAAATAAATGGAAAAGCCCTTACAAAATTTACAATATTTTTCATAAATAAAGTCATAAATTGACTAAATTTCCAGCGTACATGCGGAATATAATTCCACCACATGTACTCTGAATTCTTTTTCAACTTTTGAAGCTATTTACGAAAAATATTGGAAATAATTGAAACATATTTCATGAAATTACGCAGATGTCCGAAGATACAAAATCACTCACATGTCTAGTCTCATATGTGAGCCTTGTACCCACCCGACATAGCCGCGGGTCTGGGCCCCCGAGACCACTGGTTCCCCGGAGACCGGTGGTCGATATAACCCGGCCCATGTAGCCGGGCTGGGCACCAGGCCGCCGGGCAGACGATAGACGCTTCGTGCCGGACGTGAAGTGCTGTTCTGGAATGTTCCTCATTGTAAATATACCAGGCAGGGCTCCAGATAAGAAACTACTGTCTGCTTCACGAAACCTGCCCAAATTGTAGGCCTAAATAAACAAAGCAAACACAATAATTTTTTTATATTAAATTTTATCAACATTTAAAGGCCCTGCACGGCTCAGTATTACAATTTTCCGATTTTTTCAAACACAAAAACATGTTTGGCAACTGATTTAGTACACAAAACTAACATATATTGCCTAATAGATACATCTGAAGTCTTGAGATTTACATCTTAATCGCAATGTGAAGACAACAAAAACTTGTTTTGTGTACCACTCAGTGCAAAATGTCAATATTGACAATTTCATATCCGTAACCCAACGGCTTCGGCTCGAAAAATCGATCGGGCTTTGAAACACGCACCTGCTGTTTGTTTATCGACAAATATTGATATTTTCTGATCGGTACAAACTCATTTTTGTACCAAAATGAATGCAAACAGTTTCGAAGTGTGTGTAAATAGAAACCTGTTGGATTTATGTGTGGGAAAATCCAATAGGAGGCCAAATTCGGCAACTTGAGCCGTATAGGGGCTTTAAGAATGAGCCTTCCTTTTATTTCGTAACATTTGGTCAAATATTTATTTTATTACGAAAACAGATTTCTCTATGGGAATTTAACATGGGGGAAAGTAATGATGGTGTCGTGTGCATACTTGTAATGGAGGATGAGTAGAAAAAAATAATTTGGAATTTGTCTTGGAAACCTGGCCAGATAGCTTGGAAATGATCTAACTAAGAAAAGAAAAGTTAAATTTTGAAAATCAGTCCACTATTTCTGAAATTGGAAAAAAGTCCCAATAGACACTGTAGTCCTGGAGCTCAGGGGGTTTCTGTGTGCGTGAAAGCCACATAGTGTTTCTCTTCAGATTCTTACTCTGCAACACCTCACGAGCAAGAATCGTGAGGGTACACATGCCAAAACAGGTAAACGAATGATGTGCCCGCCATTTTCCAAGATGGCCGCCATAGATTTGGAAATCCTATTTAAATACGATTTATTTTATCAAAAGTACATTTGTGTGAACACTAAAACGCGATATATGTCATCGGTAAACACATAATTAAATATGCATCAAATTATTTTACATTCGGCTCAAACTTATTTTGAAAAAAAACAAAATGGCCACCAAAAATGATTGAAAACCTACCATATCCGATCATATTGACAATCACTAATTGTTTAGGTTACTGTACGTATGTTGAACTATGAATATTAACACATATATTGACTTAATAACATATTACGCGATGTCAGACGTATACACGTTTACTTTTAACTAACAGACGACTTGTTTCCTGTGTAATGGGTTTTCGTGGTTTGGGGGTTTTCGTGGTTTGGGGTGTTTTTTTTGTGCGTGAAAGCGACAGAAGGTTGCTCTTCAGATTCTTAATCTTATCTACCTCCTAAACCAGAATCGCGAGGGTGAACATGCTAAACATGTAGCAGCGGGCTGTAGAAGCCAATTTTCAAAATGGCCTCCATATTTTGGATACTATATGAAAATAAGATGTATTGATTCTGTTGTTTTCATTGCTGACATATCTGCTGCATGGTTTCGGTTTCTACAATATAGTCTTGTGGTAAATCTGGATGCTTTGGTGGCTTTGAGAACTCCTTTACATTCTGACAGGAGAGGTGCGTTTGAAATGTGCGGTTACCATGCGTTATAGAACAGTGACTGTGTCGTGGCAGCTTGAATCATATAGACTTGAACTTTCATGGTCAAAGTTATCAATGGCACCGGAAGTGAACATTCCTGGCTCGTAGTGGCTAGGTAAGGCGACCCTGTCTGTACTTGTGTCAACAATGTATGACGCCATGTCGCTATGGTATCTTCTCATTTCATCATAAGCCATAGCCAGTCCCAAGTGATTGAAACTAGTTATCAATAACTTGCCTTTGCACGCCTCGTGGATTGCCTGTGTATTCATTATGTGGAGTGGTGTGCATTTGTGTCCATTATGAAGAATGTAATACGTGACCTGGAATAATGACTCAATTTTCCTGCATTTATTTTGAACTCCATCGTTACCTTTCTCTGTTGTGCCTGATACTTGCTGTTCAGCCACTTTCACAGTTCGGTATTGGTCTGGCGTGATTCCGTAGAGAACACCGAAGAACTTCAGAATTGGCTCGGGTGTATTTATATTTCTCCATGCATGTTCCAAATCTTGTGCATCACTAAACCTATCTTGGAGGCCGAAATCATAATCTGCTAAGGCTGCTTTCACCTGTTCAGCACACATTTGTACTGGATCAACGGAACGTATTTTCTCCGCTAAGTCTTCATACTCGCATTGCCGGCTGAATACCATGACTGCTTTGTTTGCAGATGTTGGATTTGTAAATGTGATTTGGTCGTGACAATGGTTTACAAGTAGAACATTTACCTCTCTATAGTTTATACTTTTGTCTGGTGACATATCATTGAACCGGTCCCTTAATTATCCCTTGCCTTTTTGGAACCCTAATTCAACTTCCGATACTACTGTTTCCCATAGTGTCTGTCTTTCACTCGGCTTTCGATTTTCTGCTAGACTTTCTTTATAGTCACAGAAGTATTTTAACATGCATGGGTTATGATAGTAAATATCTGCTCCGAAAACAGTTTACACATCTTGAATGTCGCATGTACGTGTATAAGCTCATACTGCAAATGAGTAGTTGCTGTTGGGAACTGCAGCGCTCGATTACTTTCGCACATTCGGAACTTAGCGAATGACCTTTTGTAAGACACCTGGTTGCAAATAACGCACTTGAGTTTATATGCCAGTCTTTCCGACTGCAGATGAGGTTGTTCCCGTTTACTAGTGTACCTTGGTGTCGATGTCCCTGCTTCTGATTCAACATCTGTTTTGCGATTGAGTTTAGAGAAGCTTTCAAGCGTTTTTGAATGTGTGTAATCTTTGTAACACTTATTTGTAACATGGTATCGTCTGCGAGTTTAAGTCTTTTGGAAAGAACGTTATCTTGTCTAATGTTGGCGGCATCAATAATGCGTTTGCGGCCGGTTTCAGAGCGTGTTGGTCTGATATCAGTGGTGTCTTGGCATTTGGCATATTACACACTTGTGGATGTCAATGTCAATATCCGGTATGGTTTATGTAGACAGTTGTATCCCGTCCATCTCAACGCGTTGTCATTGCCGTCTGTGGATGTAGTCTGGAATATACAGCATCGACCTTGATCAGACTGCGTGGATGCGCAGGCTGGTCTGAATATACGTTGGGCGCATATGCTGTAATGTTCCTTTTCTCAGCCGAGGCCGGAAATATCAAAACGTAGTATGCACTAATTTACATCTTTATTTGGTTGATTACGAGTGATTTATTTATATAATACGCCAATGAAACACATGATATAACACCGTAGGGATGGCCAATGTTAACAGACCTTCATCGTCTGTCACAAAAACTTACATTTCTAGCGTATATCTTGACTTTTATTCGTCTTATGGCACCCTCCGTCGGAGAAGTTGTTGGCATAACCATTGTCTTGGCCGTTCTCAACAGTACGAAATCCTGAAACAACAATATCAGCGTTAAATAAATAAACTGAAGAAAATGACACAAACAACCTTCCATACTTTTTTGCATTACAAGGACTTCGTAGTTATATATAGTTCCAAAGCAATATTGTAGCAACATATTTATATAAAATAAACAAGATTGTTGACGTTTTCATAATACATGTAACCACGAAAACTCATTACACAAGAAACATGTCGTCCGCAAATAATTTAAAGTTTGTTGATTTCACAATGAATCGCCAAGTGGTAGAATAATATAAAATAGACTCTTACCTGCTGCTGATATGGCTCCATATTCTACATATATGTGTCTTCTGAATCGGATTTCTATATTGTATCACATAACTTTGTTGTTGTTGTTGCAGGTTTTCGAAATCGTCGAATGGGAACGTTGTATGGTGGCTTTTATACGACGTTAGGTCAAAGTAACAGTGTGTATACGTCTGATATTACGTAATACTGTTGATATGTATGTTAATATACATACATCCGCATAAGTACAGTAAAATAAGCAATTAGCGCCAGTGGATATGGTGGGATATGGTAGTTTTTCATTCATTTTTGACGGCCATTTTGTATTTTTCAATATGATTGTGCGCTGAATGTCAAGGAATATGATGGATACACGTATCGATGGACAAGGGACATTTTAATTGCTTTTTGGTACGCATTGGCTCTGATTTTAATTGGGTTTTTGCATTTTTTAATTACCTTATCTGGACCTCTGTTACATACATACGTACATGCATACATAACACACGTACATGGGCTATCGATTTATCCCCGCCTGCCTATCACAACAGGATGATGGTATATATTTTCTACATATTGCTAAATGAGACACGCCAGGTAATTTTGTACCTTTTTACATCTGCGTAATTTCATGAAATACTTTTACAAAATTTATAATATTTTCCATAAATAAAGTCAAAAGTTGACAACAGTTTCAGAGAACATGAGCCGCGCCATGCGAAAATGGGCTTAATGACAATTTTTTCAGTTTTTACTTTTTTACATATTCTGCATTATACATCTTTTAAAGGTCATATGCCGCAAAAATTATCAATTTATCCCAATTATTTTTCATTTTATACGTACATGTATTTTTATGACGCGTGGTAAAAAACGTATATAACGTTTTAGATCAATGACGTCGAAAATACGACGTTTTTATCAACGGCTTATGTGAGTGGTGCTTATAAAATACACAGACAAGTCCCATCGTTGTGTCATCTATTATCGAATTTCAACCAAATTTGGATATCATTTACCATTTACCCAAGACAAAGTATGAAAATAATGTTCATGGCCACTGTTGTAGTATAGCTATGGTAGCGTCATGTTTTGGATTGCGACCCAAATATCATAATTTTGTATGCATATTTTAGAATGAACGTGGATTGAGAAGGGCTTGCGAGTTGTTTGTTGTTGGCTCAAATAAATTTTAGGAAATGATAGCGACATTATTTAATGTTTCTTACGCAACATGTTTTGAAAAATGTGACGTCATGACAGGAAATTACATAGTTTAACGATTACCTGCTCTGTCTCATGAGAACATGCCAGAAGAACTAAAATGTGCTATTAAATACTGCATCGTAACGCATACATGAATATGAGAGGACGATGATGATGAGAAATGTATTCGGTGAAACTGCACCACCGGCAATTTACGAGCGATATAGTCAGAGAGACGGTGTACGGGAATGCGCGAAGGGATTTGCCAGAAATGGAAGTCCAAAAGTGACGTTTTCAAATGTTGTGACACAACTTAAAAGTCTGGGTTGATGGATCATTGTGCGTGAACTATGAGATCGGTTGAACTCACAGCCGGCACACTCCATAGTGTGATTAAAATGATTTAAATATCAAGATACATAGAGCTAGATGGATCCCGATGATGCTGAATATGGAGCAAAAAACCATTGAATGTTACCAATTGTGCTCGAGGTTTACGATATTTCTGTACATATTTCTAATCGAGTGCATCTATTATCAAATATCGTGGATTGGTGTTGTTATTCCATCCTCCATATTCGCCAAATCCTGCCATATGCGATTTCCTTTTTTAAAACCCAGTACACGAAAAGCCGCTTGCAACAGAGCCCACTTCGACGACGTCAACAGTCAATAATGCTACTGTCGGTATGGCAGGTGCTATGTTTGAACAAAGGTAAAGTGTATGACTAGGCCACTGTCGGAAGTACATATACATGTAGTACCGTTGTATTTTCAAAAATAATAATTAACTCATTGTGTGAGCATGAAATAAAATAATATGCATGTTTTCCTTCCATTGAACAATAAGGAGCATAACATTTACATAACGTAATTTTGACGTTCGGCCGCATATTGCGTGATGACTTTGCGTTGGTAACGATAACCATGTCCATGTATTATGAGTTCTGAATATGAAATCGATGCAGCATTTATCACATCATGTATGCGAATTTTCAGACAGTTAACCCAACAAACATGAATTTTACAGAACTTTTCCGGGTATTTTATTATCACCGCTCGTGTATGGCAGAACTAATGTTGCAGAACGTATGGCTGTAAGTACAATACATGTGAAAATAAACAAGAGGGCCATGATGGCCCTAATTCGCTCACCTGACTCCATGAACACCAGAGGAGAATGTGACATTGAGTTCATGTGTTTTAAAAAAATTGTGCTATTTTTAGATGGCGGTCATCTTGGATTAAGCAATGACTCTCATTTTACCAAATCTGAAAATGCTTCACCCAAGGATCTTAACTTACTATGAAGTTTGGCCATCATCGGCCATGTGGTTTCTGAGAAAAAGACGTTCAAAATCTCGAATAAATGACCTTTTGGCGGCCATCAATGGATGACATATCATCCGATTCCGACAAATATTGCACCAGAGCAATCGCCTCATCGATATCTTCAATTTGATATAATGACATTAAGCATATTCGGTCAAAAATAAAATTTGACCCCACGGGTCACGCCCATTTTTTTACCCTGGGGTGGTCACCATTTCACAAATTTAAAAGGAGCATTGTATATCAATCATTCCTACCAAATTTCATCGAAATCCGGCCAGCGGTTGATGAGAAGATTTAAGAATTTGTGCTATTTTTAGACGGCGGCCATCTTGGATTAGCGACGACCTCCATTTTAACAAATCTTGAAAAGGCTTCACCCATGGACCATAACTTTTAAGTTTGGCCACCATGGGCCAAGCGGTTCATGTGAAGAAGAATTTTGAAATCTCTATAAAAGAAACGACCTTTTGACCTTTCGGCGGCCATCTTGGATGACATAACAATCCGACTTCGACAAAAAATGCACCAGAGTGATCGCCTCATTGATACATTCGATTTGATATATAACATGACCATATTCAGTCAAAAATAAAATTTGACCACACGGGCCACGCCCATTTTTGACCCCGGGGTAACCATTTTAACAACTTTGAAAGAGCATTGTACATCGATCATTCCTACCAAGTTTCGTCGAAATCCATCTAGCGGTTCATGAGAAGAAGATTTTTTAAGAATTTATGCTATTTTTAGACGGCGGCCATCTTGGATTAGCGATAAACTCCATTTTAACAAATCTGAAAAGGCTTCGCCCATGGACCATAACTCTTACGTTTGGCTACCATGGGCAAAGCGGTTCATGTGAAGAAGAATTTTGAATAAATCTCTAATAAAAGAACAACCTTTTGACCTTTCGGCGGCCATCTTGGATGATCTAACCATCCGATTTCGACAAAAAATGCACCAGAGTGATCGCCTCGTTGATACCTTCAATTTGATATATGACAAGACCATATTCGGTCAAAAATAAAATTTGACCCCAATTTGACCCCACGGGCCATGCCCATTTTTGACCCCGGTGTCACCATTTTAACAACTTTGAAAGAGCATTGTACATTGATCAGTCCTACCAAGTTTTGTCGAAATCCGGTCTGCGGTTCTTGAGAAGAAGATTTTTGAAGAATTTGTGCTATTTTTAGACGGCGGCCATCTTGGATTAGCGATGACCTCCATTTTAAACAAATCTGAAAATGCTTCACCCATGGACCATAACTGTTAAGTTTGGCTACCATGGGCCAAGCGGTTCATGCTTGGAAGAATTTTGAAATCTCTAATAAAAGAACGACCTTTTGACCTTTCGGCGGCCATCTTGGATGACCTAACAATCCGATTTCGACAAATAATGCACCAGAGTGATCGCCTCGTTGATACCTTCAATTTGATATATGACAAGACCATATTCGGTCAAAAATAAAATTTGACCCCAATTTGACCCCACGGGCCATGCCCATTTTTGACCCCGGTGTAACCATTTTAACAACTTTGAAAGAGCATTGTACATTGATCAGTCCTACCAAGTTTTGTCGAAATCCGGTCTGCGGTTCTTGAGAAGAAGATTTTTGAAGAATTTGTGCTATTTTTAGACGGCGGCCATCTTGGATTACGTAATGATGTAATTTTAACAATTTTGTAATCCCCCTACCTAAGGACCATGACCATGAAGTTTGGTGACTATAGGCCCAATGGTTACCGAGGAGAAGACGTTTGAAAATGTTCACGGACGAGACGACGACGACAAAGGACGACGGACGACGGACACATTGCGGTAACAATAGCTCACATGAGCTTTGCTCAGGTGAGCTAAAAACAGAGTGATGGTTATTCAACTAACTCTGGAACTCGAAAAACTCTTACAAACAACATATCCGCGATCATCGGGGGCTGGACATGTGATGTCCTGGCAGTTTCAAGTTTAGTCACACGAGTGAGTTTACAAATGTATGTAGTTATTGTGCTGGCAGTTTCAAGTTTAGTCACACGAGTGAGTTTACAAATGTATGTAGTTATTGTGCTGGCAGTTTCAAGTTTAGCCACACGAGTGAGTTTACAAATGTATGTAGTTATTGTGCTGGCAGTTTCAAGTTTAGTCACACGAGTGAGTTTACAAATGTATGTAGTTATTGTGCTGGCAGTTTCAAGTTTAGTCACACGAGTGAGTTTACAAATGTATGTAGCTATTGTGCTGGCAGTTTCAAGTTTAGTCACACAAGTGAGTTTACAAATGTATGTAGTTATTGTGCTGGCAGTTTCAAGTTCAGTCACACGAGTGAGTTTACAAATGTATGTAGTTATTGTGCTGGCAGTTTCAAGTTTAGTCACACGAGTGAGTTTACAAATGTATGTAGTTATTGTGCTGGCAGTTTCAAGTTTAGTCACATGAGTGAGTTTACAAATGTATGTAGCTATTGTGCTGGCAGTTTCAAGTTTAGTCACACGAGTGAGTTTACAAATGTATGTAGTTATTGTGCTGGCAGTTTCACGTTTAGTCACACGAATGAGTTTACAAATGTATGTAGTTATTGTGCTGGCAGTTTCAAGTTTAGTCACACGAATGAGTTTACAAATGTATGTAGCTATTGTGCTGGCAGTTTCAAGTTTAGTCACACAAGTGAGTTTACAAATGTATGTAGCTATTGTGCTGGCAGTTTCAAGTTTAGTCACACGAGTGAGTTTACAAATGTATGTAGCTATTGTGCTGGCAGTTTCATGAATTTAGTCACACGAGTGAGTTTACAAATGTATGTAGCTATTGTGCTGGCAGTTTCAAGTTTAGTCACACGAGTGAGTTTACAAATGTATGTAGTTATTGTGCTGGCAAATTTTCATATCATAACCCAAACTGGGAAATGTTAATACATAATTAGAAGTTGCAGGGTAGGCATATGGAGTGCCGGGTCCCCCTCCCCCATATAAATCCACCAATGGCGGCAGCTCATTTTAAATATGGGTGACAAATGACTTTTATATGCGAGAATGAAGTTGCATTATTTTAACTAGAAATGTCGGCACACGAATACCCCCACTGGCAGCCAAAGAAAACGAGGCATTTTTGATTATAAGCCATTTAGCCGAGCATTACGCATCAAGTCTGTGACCTTGACCCTGGGCATAGTGTGATAATCCATGCATCGGTGTAGAAGATATAGAGCGGAAAGGAATTTCAATAGGTTTGACCTTTGACCTTCAACTGTGACCTTGACCTTGGACATAGGTGCGTGGTTATTGATCGCGACACACCTTCTCATCATGAGAAACATTTGTGCAAAGCCATTTGATAATCCATGCATCGGTGTAGAAGATATAGAGCGGAAGGGAATTTCGATAGGTTTGACCTTTGACCTTGACCTTGGACGTAGGTGCGTGGTTATTGATCGCGACACACCTTCTCATCATGAGAAACATTTGTGCCAAGCCATTTGATAATCCATGCATCGGTGTAGAAGATATAGAGCGGAAGGGAATTTCGATAGGTTTGACCTTTGACCTTGACCTTGGACGTAGGTGCGTGGTTATTGATCGCGACACATCTTCTCATCATGAGAAACATTTGTGCCAAGCCATTTGATAATCCATGCATGGGTGTAGAAGATATAGAGCGGGAGGGAATTTCCAACAGACCGACAGTACGACCGACAAACTGACTCCTATATACCCCCAACAAACTTTGTTTGTGGGGGTATAATTACACTGATTGGCATTCAGGGATGAACTATGTTCCCCGAGGGCACTTGTCCTCGAATCCACAATCCTCACTCCCCACCCTTCGTCACCAGGTCATAGATTGTGTCCACACAGAATGTTCACGCTGGTTACGCCACTCAACATCGTAAGCTAATAGTTGCACAAATATTATAGGAATGAATGGCCTTTTTGTGGAATTTATCGGTGTATAAACTTGGAAAAGTCGCGGGAATACTGGACGAAGGCCTTCCGGCCTCGTCCAGTATTCCCGCGACTTTTCCAAGTTTATATCCCCGATAAATTCAACAAAAAGGCCATTCATTCCTTATAATTCCAGCTTTTGAAATAAATTCATCAAGAAAATGTGTTTATTTTCCGTTTTCTTAAGAATTATTTTACGGAAAGTAGTTCGGCGTGGGAGTTTACAGGGATATAAATTTTGGACAGAGACTTGCTAAGGGCCAATCAAATGTTAAGGAATTGTGTAAATATTTTTGTGCTGGAATTATTGATTTTAAAAGAAATCAAATAAAAAATATATGTTCATCTTCCATCTGGCAAGTGTTACTAATCAAATATATAACAAATTCACACCGTGAACAAACCGTAAAAATCCAGCGACCTCACTGTGTGTCTTGTGTATTATGTATTGCTTACACACAAACAATCAAGAACCTGCATTAAAATCACTGATTCTGAATTTATTAGAGAAATTTGTTTCGCCAAATTCTATAGGGATATATATGTCATAATAGCTGCATTTCTACCTCCGTTCATCATAAAATGAGTGGCACTCGGTATACTAAATGGCATATCATTTGCCAAGTACTGGCTAGAATTGGTCGAAAGTCTCAATTTACCAAGATTATAGATGGCAAGATCGGTTGGCATACAATAGGTTGTTCATATTTAAGATTATTTAGCAATCAAAGTGCAGCGTAAGCGATGACATCGCTGAGATGTGGCCAATTAAATTATGCGTTCACCATTTTAGATTCATAAGGACAAACAACGAAACAGAGTGACAATGCCAAATAACAAAAGTTAGGTGACAATGTACAGCGCCTCAAACATGGCTAAGTTATTTATGTTGCGAGTAACTCATGTTGTATCCTTAGTAAAATATTTTTTCGCGACACCATGGCCATAACATCAAACATGGTTTCTCATTCAATAACGTCATAAGTACGTGACGTCACGTAATGACGTCATAATATGTGCACCGACATACAAGTCATCACAGAACATATTGGTGAATGTTTCAATAATTTATCACTTTCCGTTTTCTACTCCCACTCAATTTAACTTACACCCGCAAACGTAAATGTGATGGCAAAATGACAACGTGATGACAACGTTAAGACAATTTGAATCGTCGTTTTTCCGACATCATTTGTCGCTTTTCACGACGTTGTCATTAAGCCCGGTTTTCATATGGCGCGGCCCATATATATTAATTATACTCTGAAAATGTTCTAAACTTTTGACACAATTTACGGAAAATATTGTAAATTTTGTAAACGTATTTCATGAAATTAGTCAGATGTCCGAAGGTACAAAATCACATGGCGTGTCTCAAATGTGGTTAAACATTTCCAAGTGATTTCAGTTACGACTTCACATATTGGAAATTGACTCCGAAATCTGGCGAGATAGCTTGAAAATGATGTAACAAAGAAAACAAATTATATTTTGAAAATCGGTCCACAAATAAAAAGATATTTTAAAAATATCTATTTTGAGCCCCCTTGAAATTCCCATGTTAGATTACCTGGTGGTGGGTGGATCCTTACAGCTGGTGGTGCGTGGATCCTTACAGCTGGTGGTGCGTGGATCCTTACAGCTGGTGGTGCGTGGATCCTTACAGCTGGTGGTGGGTGGATCCTTACAGCTGGTGGTGGGTGGATCCTTACAGCTGGTGGTGCGTGGATCCTTACAGCTGGTGGTGCGTGGATCCTTACAGCTGGTGGTGGGTGGATCCTTACAGCTGGTGGTGGGTGGATCCTTACAGCTGGTGGTGGGTGGATCCTTACAGCTGGTGGTGGGTGGATCCTTACAGCTGGTGGTGCGTGGATCCTTACAGCTGGTGGTGCGTGGATCCTTACAGCTGGTGGTGGGTGGATCCTTACAGCTGGTGGTGGGTGGTGGATCATTACAGCTGGTGGTGGGTGGATCCTTACAGCGGTGGTGGTGGGTGGATCCTTACAGCTGGTGGTGGGTGGATCCTTACAGCTGGTGGTGCGTGGATCCTTACAGCTGGTGGTGCGTGGATCCTTACAGCTGGTGGTGGGTGGATCCTTACAGCTGGTGGTGAGTGGATCCTTACAGCTGGTGGTGGGTGGATCATTACAGCTGGTGGTGGGTGGATCCTTACAGCTGGTGGTGCGTGGATCCTTACAGCTGGTGGTGGGTGGATCCTTACAGCTGGTGGTGGGTGGATCCTTACAGCTGGTGGTGGGTGGATCCTTACAGCTGGTGGTGCGTGGATCCTTACAGCTGGTGGTGGGTGGATCATTACAGCTGGTGGTGGGTGGATCATTACAGCTGGTGGTGGGTGGATCCTTACAGCTGGTGGTGCGTGGATCCTTACAGCTGGTGGTGCGTGGATCCTTACAGCTGGTGGTGCGTGGATCCTTACAGCTGGTGTCCGAGTGGTTTGAGTTGTCCACCTCGCTCTCCGTGGTGCTGGTGTTGGAAAACGATCGCGCACACATATTCCGCGACGAGCACGTCTGGCAAATATAAAACACTTTTTATTATATACCTACCCATGAAATACATAGTTATACAATGTAAATAAAAGTCAGATGTTCTCATCGATGAAATAAACAACTACCGGTGAAAATACGACTACTTCCACTATCAATATTCATAACGCGCACCTGAAAGAAAACAGCGCAAATAGGCTGCAAATACACATTCATTACCGTACACAGTCTAAAAAACTGCTAATTTCCATGGAGCAGTATATAATAAATAGAATATTCATATTTTTGCAACGAATATGACATATATGTTCATCGAGTGGTGTGAAATGTCCATATTTCACCGTGATTTCACACCACTCGATGAAGATATATGTCATATTCGTTGCAAAAATATGAATATCCTCTATTTCTCCAGATTATTTGCAACCACATTGAGGATACACGACAAAAACAAAACACGTGAACCATTACTGTCAACTGTGGATATGTATACTAATTACTATGCGACCTGCTACAATAACTAGATGGCCGCGACCCGCATGTCGAGCGCCGAGGCTTACATAGCATACCAAAAAACTTTAACCAAAAACTTTAACCAGACGCATGTACGTATGTACAGACGGACACCAATGTGTCCACTATATCAGACGCACGTACGTATGTACAGACGGACACCAATGTGTCCACTATATCAGACGCACGTACGTATGTACAGACGGACACCAATGTGTCCACTATATCACATGTCCACCAATGTGTCCACTATATCAGACGCATGTACGTATGTACAGACGGACACCAATGTGTCCACTATATCACATGTCCACCAATGTGTCCACTATATCACGCTGTCCACCAATGTGTCCATATATCACACTGTCCACCAATGTGTCACTATATCACGCTGTCCACCAATGTGTCCACTATATCACACTGTCCACCAATGTGTCCACTATATCAGACGCATGTACGTATGTACAGACGGACACCAATGTGTCCACTATATCGCGCTGTCGGCAAGTGGATGCGACAGAAAGTATTATTGAGGCTGTTTTAAGAAGCTGATACTAGTATCCGCACAGTCTGATCAGGATCTGCATTTTTCGCCACTTCGCCAATGAACCACCCATTATACTTCAAACAAGCGATATTATAAGTTATTGTGATTCTACACATTCAATACGGTGTTATATCACACATCTGAATGTATATTCACCGGAGGTGCAGCAATACAACCTTTGTTATCAACACTCTGATGTATATTCACACATCTGAATGTATATTCACCGGAGGCGCAGCAATACAACCTAGTTGTTATATCACACATCTTGTATATTCGGAGGCGAGCAATACAACCTAGTTGTTAATATTACACATGAATATATTCACCGGAGGTGCAGCAATACAACCTAGTTGTTATATCACACATCTGAATGTATATTCACCGGAGGTGCAGCAATACAACCTAGTTGTTATATCACACATCTGAATGTATATTCACCGGAGGTGCAGCAATACAACCTATTTGTTATATCACACATCTGAATGTGCATTCACCGGAGGTGCAGCAATACAACCTAGTTGTTATATCACACATCTGAATGTACATTCACCGGAGGCGCAGCAATACAACCTAGTTGTTATATCACACATCTGAATGTATATTCACCGGAGGTGCAGCAATACAACCTAGTTGTTATATTACACATCTGAATGTATATTCACCGGAGGTGCAGCAATACAACCTATTTGTTATATCACACATCTGAATGTATATTCACCGGAGGTGCAGCAATACAACCTAGTTGTTATATCACACATCTGAATGTACATTCACCGGAGGCGCAGCAATACAACCTAGTTGTTATATCACACATCTGAATGTATATTCACCGGAGGTGCAGCAATACAACCTATTTGTTATATCACACATCTGAATGTATATTCACCGGAGGTGCAGCAATACAACCTATTTGTTATATCACACATCTGAATGTATATTCACCGGAGGTGCAGCAATACAACCTAGTTGTTATATCACACATCTGAATGTATATTCACCGGAGGCGCAGCAATACAACCTAGTTGTTATATCACACATCTGAATGTATATTCACCGGAGGCGCAGCAATACAACCTAGTTGTTATATCACACATCTGAATGTATATTCACCGGAGGTGCAGCAATACAACCTATTTGTTATATCACACATCTGAATGTATATTCACCGGAGGCGCAGCAATACAACCTAGTTGTTATATTACACATCTGAATGTATATTCACCGGAGGTGCAGCAATACAACCTAGTTGTTATATTACACATCTGAATGTATATTCACCGGAGGTGCAGCAATACAACCTAGTTGTTATACACATCTGAATGTATATTCACCGGAGGCGCAGCATACAACCTAGTTGTTATATTACATCTGAATGTATATTCACCGGAGGTGCGCAGTACAACCTAGTTGTTATATCACACTCTGAATGTATATTCACCGGAGGTGCAGCAATACAACCTAGTTGTTATATTACACATCTGAATGTATATTCACCGGAGGTGCAGCAATACAACCTAGTTGTTATATTCACATCTGAATGTATATTCACCGGAGGTGCAGCAATACAACCTAGTTGTTATATCACACATCTGAATGTATATTCACCGGAGGTGCAGCAATACAACCTAGTTGTTATATCACACATCTGAATGTATATTCACCGGAGGTGCAGCAATACAACCTAGTTGTTATATCACACATCTGAATGTATATTCACCGGAGGCGCAGCAATACAACCTAGTTGTTATATCACACATCTGAATGTATATTCACCGGAGGCGCAGCAATACAATAGTTGTTATACACATCTGAATGTATATTCACCGGAGGTGCAGCAATACAACCTAGTTGTTATATCACACATCTGAATGTATATTCACCGGAGGTGCAGCAATACAACCTAGTTGTTATATCACACATCTGAATGTATATTCACCGGATGGTGCAGCAATCAACTAGTTGTTATATCACACTCTGAATGTATATTCACCGGAGGTGCAGCAATAAAACTAGTTGATATACATCTGAATGTATATTCATCGGAGGTGCAGCAATACAACCTAGTTGTTATATTACACATCTGAATGTATATTCACCGGAGGTGCAGCAATACAACCTAGTTGTTATATCACACATCTGAATGTATATTCACCGGAGGCGCAGCAATACAACCTATTTGTTATAGCACAGAATGTTTATATTTCTCCAGAAATTAGTTTTATATGTGTATTGGTACATGTATAACGTCGTAGAAATATGGCGCCAAACAGCATAACATCATGACGTTACAAATATTACCCGACGACATCCGGACATAAACAAGTAGAAATTTGTTAATAACTTTCTGGACAGATTTTCCAAATCTAACTGGTTTTCTTAGTTATGTCATTAGCAGTCCATATGGCTATGTTTCGCAAATCTAACTCGTTTTCTTAGTTATGTCATTACCAGTCCCTATGGATATGTTTCGGATTTGATTTTCAAAGTTTTCAACTCCACCTCGACCCACCGACATGTTGACAGGCTTTACAGATATTAACTTAATTATGGCTCATATTACCCGTCAAGCTGACCAATCAAAACACAAGAAATTTATCTCTGGTATGTAAAAAATCATTATCAGGCTGCAGGACTGTGCTGTTTGAACAGGAGCTACACTGGTTACAAATGCCATAAGCGCCGTTTCTCCAGTCACAGCCACATATTATGTGGCTGTGACTGGAGAAACAGGGCTTATGGGATGTGTGGATATTCTAAATTGTTATCTTCTAGCGCACTCTTCAAGCCTGATAAGGATCAAAACTATAATTTAGAAGCGCTACGTGCGTTTCATTGACTGAATGGCAAACAATGCAAGCCCTGATCGGACTGCGCGGATGCGCAGGATGGTCTCAGGCGACACTGGTCGCATAAGGGCTTTTCCAGAATTTTTGGTATGGGGGGGTTGGACGGCACCTGATTTAAATTTGGATGGGTGGTGGGGCGTTTCAACAAATTAATTTTGTGCATGGTGGGGTTTTCCAAAAAATGAATTTTGTGCATGGTGGGGTTTTCCAAAAATTGAATTGTGTGCATTGTGGGTCTATCTTCCTAGGGTGAAATAAATCAAGGTGGCTATTTAGCAGGTGAAATAAACTAGAAATGGACGCTTGTCGACAAGCGCATGTGTATCCCCCTCCCCAGATACACAAGTAGTTTGAAAAAAAGGTGTTCGAGTTATGCTCCGGAGACAAAATCAGTGACGGAAAAAACAAAGGGAGATAACTAAAAAATTAGTGATGCAAGAGTTGTCATTCTTGCATGACACACCTTTAGGGTTGTGGTCTATGCATGTGTGAAGTTT
>CM055275.1:78005538-78028860 GCA_029237695.1 Conchocele bisecta
TTCAATAACGTCATAAGTTCATAACGTCATAAGTCACGTCGTACGTAATGACGTCATAATATGTGCACTGACATACAAGTCATCACAGAACATATTGGTGATAATTTATCACTTTCCGTTTTCTACTCCCACTCAATTTAACTTACACCCGCAAACGTAAATGTGATGGCAAAATGACAACGTGATGATAACGTTAAGACTATTTGAATCGTCGTTTTTCCGACGTCATTTGTCGCTTTTCACGACGTGTCATTAAGCCCGGTTTTCATATGGCGCGGCCCATATATATTATACTCTGAAAATGTTCTAAACTTTTGACGCAATTTACGGAAAATATTGTAAATTTTGTAAACGTATTTCATGAAATTAGTCAGATGTCCGAAGGTACAAAATCACATGGCGTGTCTCAAATGTGGTTAAACATTTCCAAGTGATTTCAGTTACGACTTCACATATAGGAAATTGACTCCGAAATCTGGCGAGATAGCTTGAAAATGATCAAAAGTTAGATTTTGAAAATCGGTCCACAAATAAAAAGATATTTTAAAAATATCTATTTTTAGCCCCCCTGAAATTCCCATGTTAGATTACCTGGTGGTGCGTGGATCCTTACAGATGCTGTCCGAGTGGTTTGAGTTGTCCACCTCGCTCTCCGTGGTGCTGGTGTTGGAAAACGATCACGCACACATATTCCGCGACGAGCACGTCTGGCAAATATAAAACACTTTTTATTATATACCTACCCATGAAATACATAGTTATACAATGTAAATAAAAGTCATATGTTCTCATCGATGAAATAAACAACTACCGGTGAAAATACGACTACTTCCACTATCAATATTCATAATGCGCACCTGAAAGAAAACAGCGCAAATAGGCTGCAAATACATTCATTACCGTATACAGTCTAAAAAACTGCTAATTTCCATGGAACAGTATATAATAAATAGAATATTCATATTTTTGCAACGAATATGACATATATGTTCATCGAGTGGTGTCCATATTTCACCGTGATTTCACACCACTCGATGAACATATATGTCATATTCGTTGCAAAAATATGAATATCCTCTATTTCTCCAGATTGTTTGCAACCACATTGAGGATACACGACAAAAACAAACACGTGAACCATTACTGTCAACTGTGGATATGTATACTAATTACTATGCGACCTGCTACAATAACTAGATGGCCGCGACCCGCATGTCGAGCGCCGAGGCTTACATAGCATACCAAAAAAAAACTTTAACCAAAAACTTTAACCAGACGCATGTATGTATGTACAGACGGACACCAATGTGTCCACTATATCGCGCTGTCCGCAAGTGGATGCGACAGAAAGTATTATTGAGGCTATTTTAAGAAGCTGATACTAGTATCCGCACAGTCTGATCAGGATCTGCATTTTTCGCCACTTCGCCAATGAACCACCCATTATACTTCAAACAAGCGATATTATAAGTTATTGTGATTCTACACATTCAATACGGTGTTATATTACACATCTGAATGTATATTCACCGGAGGCGCAGCAATACAACCTATTTGTTATATCACACATCTGAATGTATATTCACCGGAGCGCAGCATACACCTGAGTACAACCTAGTTGTTATATCACACATCTGAATGTATATTCGGACCGGAGGGGCAGCAATACAACCTAGTTGTTATATCACACATCTGAATGTATATTCACCGGAGGTGCAGCAATACAACCTAGTTGTTATATCACACATCTGAATGTATATTCACCGGAGGCGCAGCAATACAACCTAGTTGTTATATCACACATCTGAATGTATATTCACCGGAGGTGCAGCAATACAACCTAGTTGTTATATCACACATCTGAATGTATATTCACCGGAGGCGCAGCAATACAACCTAGTTGTTATATCACACATCTGAATGTATATTCACCGGAGGCGCAGCAATACAACCTAGTTGTTATATCACACATCTGATGTATATTCACCGGAGGCGCAGCAATACAACCTAGTTGTTATATCACACATCTGAATGTATATTCACCGGAGGCGCAGCAATACAACCTATTTGTTATATCACACATCTGAATGTATATTCACCGGAGGCGCAGCAATACAACCTAGTTGTTATATCACACATCTGAATGAATATATTCACCGGTGGTGCAGCAATACTTCCTATTTGTTATATCACATCTGAATGTATATTCACCGGAGGCGCAGCAATACAACCTAGTTGTTATATCACATCTGAAATGTATATCACGGAGGTGCAGCAATAGCAACCTAGTTGTTATATCACACATCTGAATGTATATTCACCGGAGCGCAGCAATACAACCTAGTTGTTATATCACACATCTGAATGTATATTCACCGGAGGCGCAGCAATACAACCTAGTTGTTATATCACACATCTGAATGTATATTCACCGGAGGCGCAGCAATACAACCTATTTGTTATAGCACAGAATGTTTATATTTCTCCAGAAATTAGTTTTATAAGTGTATTGGTACATGTATAACGTCGTAGAAATATGGCGCCAAACAGCATAACATCATGACGTTACAAATATTACCCGACGACATCCGGACATAAACAAGTAGAAATTTGTTAATAACTTGACAATTTCTGGACAGATTTTCCAAATCTAACTTGTTTTCTTAGTTATGTCATTACCAGTCCATATGGCTATGTTTCGCAAATCTAACTCGTTTTCTTAGTTATGTCATTACCAGTCCCTATGGATATGTTTCGGATTTGATTTTCAAAATATTTTGTTTTCAACTCCACCTCGACCCACCGACATGTTGACAGGCTTTACAGGTATTAACTTAATATGGCTCATATTACCCGTCAAGCTGACCAATCAAAACACAAGAAATTTATCTCTGGTATGAAAAAAATCATTATCAGGCTGCAGGACTGTGCTGTTTGAACAGGAGCTACACTGGTTACAAATGCCATAAGCGCCGTTTCTCCAGTCACAGCCACATATTATGTGGCTGTGACTGGAGAAACAGGGCTTATGGGATGTGTGGATATTCTAAATTGTTATCTTCTAGCGCACTCTTCAAGCCTGATAAGGATCAAAACTATAATTTAGAAGCGCTACGTGCGTTTCATTGACTGAATGGCGAACAATGCAAGCTCTGATCGGACTGCGCGGATGCGCAGGATGGTCTCAGGCGACACTGGTCGCATAAGGGCTTTTCCAGAATTTTTGGTATGGGGGGGTTGGACGGCACCTGATTTCAATTTGGATGGGTGGTGGGGTGTTTCAACATATTAATTTTGTGCATGGTGGGGTTTTCCAAAAAATGAATTTTGTGCATGGTGGGGTTTTCCAAAAATTGAATTGTGTGCATTGTGGGTCTATCTTCCTAGGGTGAAATAAATCAAGGTGGCAATTTAGCAGGTGAAATAAATAAAATAAATATGGGGTCAGAATAAATAAATAAAAAAAATTGTTTTCGTCGTATTTGATTTAAATCGTCCCCGGGTCCGAGTTGACATGGGCGGACTTGACGGTAACTTTTTTTTCGGAATTACGGTGGTTTCGCTACCTGCGTGTTCGCTATCTGTACATTTCGCACCTCCTACACTTTCGTGGGTACCGAAACCTCACTATCGTCAAAGCAGCCACGTACAAAAAGTGGACGTGCCGCGAGGTGGCGAATTGCGGCGAATCACTGTGTTACTACTTTGTACATCGACAAAATGACTCAGCAAAATGCGACGAATCACTGTTACTACTTTGTACATCAACAAAATGACTCGGCAATATGCGACGATTCACTGTGTTACTACTTTGTACATCATGTGATTGAATGGAGATGACTGTACATTCCATCACGACATTTCATTTTGTTTACTCGCCGCGCACGAACGTAAATTTTACCCCTCGGATCCGGGGACGATTTAAATCAAATACGACAAAAACTATTTTTTTTTAAATTTATTCCGACCCCATATTTATTCGTTTTTTCCAGTTCACAACCTTAAAATTAATTTCTATGTCGCGAAAGAATGATAATTAGCATTCATTCAAGGCTTCGAAACGTAATGTAATTGTAGTAAATGTTGTGATGTTTTTTTTTCGCCATGTGTGTTCATCTAAAGGATGCTAATTTTCGTTTCTTCACAGACGCAGTGTAGAAACTAAGTCCGTTTCTTCTTGTCTATGGCTCCAAGACGAAAAACACTTGAAGTCACTGTGTAAAAAATGTATATATAATACGGTATTATAATCACGTTTTGCAATCGATGGTTATTGATTTATTTTATGTAAATTAACGTTTTCGTCTCATCGCGTCGACATGCCAAGAAACAAAAATTTAGAGAAATACATTCACGTACCTTCATGGGGTGGAAAAGAACTTTCGTTTCTACGCGTATAAACGAAGGAAAAAATAAAGTGAAAGTGGAACTGGGTTAACCGTCCCAGCACAGCTGAAGGCAAGCCCCAACCAAGGCAGTCATATAGAGATGTGAACACAGTTAGTCTCATCCGACAGACCAGTGAGATGGAAATACTATGAATATACTATGAAAGTATATTTTTGATGCATAAGGCATGTTTGAACCCACAACCTCCAGATTGGAAGTCAGATGTTCTACACCTAGGCCACAACCCATCATTATAAAAATGAAAAAAGGAAAAAATGCCCCTAAACGAGCGATCAAACATACTTAGAATAACAGCTAATGTAATGGCTGTAAACTGAAATGGTGTACGTGACAATTGACATTTACGTTCCAACTAGATTTTCACGGTGTGTAATCGATCATATTTCCTCTCCACCAGACTCGAGAAACACGAATTAAATCGATTATTTCTGAACGTGTCAAACGTTTGCCCGTTTTAACAGTTTCCCGAATGACTATGGGCTAGGTTAGACATTTCATTCCATGTCACATCGCCAATTTTCGGTGATAATACTGTCAACAATTAAAAATACGCACGGACACCCGGACGTCATTGTGATCACTCTGTATCACTTTCCGCAAGCGGGCTCGACAATAATGCTATTATTCGTACAAAATATAAATGGTGTTAGTCTTAGGAGACTATTCCCATGTGTTGTCAAAAGATGTGTTATTATTGAGAAATTAATCAAATGTGACAAAACGCATCAATATGTTTTTTTTACAAAACATTAGAATCGTCTAAGGAGATGATTTTCATGCGTTTCCAAACCTATTTTATTAAGAAATCAACAAATGTGAAAAAACATGAATACATTGGTATTGTTTTTTTACAAAAAATATTTGGACAAAATAGGAAAATTGTCTTTGGAGACGATTCTCATGTGCTGCCAAATCTTGCTTTATGAAGAGATCAAACACGTGAAAATGCACTATGTCGAGCTAATGCGTAAATATCAATTTATTGGCGATGCGATGTCGTGAGCGACCACATAACGTGGTATAGATATGTTTGTTCCCCCGCCGAATTCTACAGTCACACTTTGCACGTGAAACTGGATTACCGACAGATGATTGTTTTTTTCAATAAACATGTATTGTCGCAGTACATTAGAATCGTCTCCTAAGACTGTTATCATGTTTTCTCAAATTATGTTTTAGTTGTCAAGAAATACTGAAGTTTGTCCACATTTGCTCTATTTCTTAATAAAAACATGATTTGGCAGCACACTAGAATCGTCTCCTAATACAACGTGTACATGTCCTGTTAAGGAAACGTGACAACCTCGCATTTTCATGATTTCTCGCATAGGTTGAGATCGCGAAAACGCGAATCGTGATCGCAAGATTTCGAGACAAAAACGCGAGCTATTTCACAACCTCCACGATCTTGCATGACTGTTGTAAGTACGGTCTACACACACGCATGCACAATTTCAACACGCATGCTTTCGACACATGTATGAGCAAAATAAATCCGAATTTTCTGTCTGTAACGCCGAGATAGTTACAGACAGAAAAATCGGGTTGGAGCCAAACTTATTTTCAAAAGCGGGAGGCGAAATCGCGAAAACGCGAGACGATTCTCATGTTTTGTTGTTGAGAAATATATGTATAATCCACCCCCCCCCACCCCCGCTACATGCGAGACCAAGTGGGTGGGGTAATGGGATTTTTTTTAATAGGCATTTTTTTGGTCCGAGTCTTCCACCTGTGGTCGCTATTGTGTATTATTTTGAGTTGGCTGACGGACGAGTTGGTCAAAGGGCGAAACGGAGGTCGGTCATATAATCAACTAATAATAACGGGACCGATGTGATTTCTAATTACCTCTAACATTATAATCGCACTTTCCATTTACCGATATATTGGCAATATATTTAAAATAATTTTGATAATAAATAACTATGGGGGTTGGGGGTCAAAGAAATAACTCAATTGTATGGGTGGTGGGGGGCAATACAATAATTAATACATATGGGTGGTGTGGCAAGGGAAAATTAATAATTATGGGGGTTGGGGTAAACAAAAATAATTCAATTGTGTGGGTGGTGGGGTGAAGCGATAATTCAAAAGCATGGGTGGTGGGGTGAAGCAATAATTCAAAAGCATGGGTGGTGGGGTATGAAAATAATTTGTTTGTATGGGTGGTGGTTGAAAAAAAAAATGCCTTCCAACCACCCCATACCATTAATTGTGGAAAAGCCCCAACCCATAAGCCCCCTTTCTCTTCTCCAGTCACAGCCACATATCATACCTCGCTTAAAGAAGATTTTGTGGAATCGTGTTTCTTTCTGCATCACCAAGACAGGAGAACTTTGGATGACATTGTTCGTGGCCTAGGTGTCAGGAAATCGCATCTGCGGCGATCTGGCATTTAAAAATTTCCTGGGGGTGGGTGTGACCCCCAGAATTTACAATGCGCATCGCGCGAATTGCAGAGGTTGGCTACACTGATTTGGAATTTCAGACCCCCCCCCCCTGCAATTATTTCTTATTTCTGTATCCGCCCCTGAGTTTGCCTGTAACAGACAAGGTCATTACACACATACAGTGGAACATCTCTGCAAGTCACAAAAATCAGATGTTGTAAGATTGATTGATTTATTGGTGTTTAACAGCTTATCAACAGTAATACCGGTAGAGATACTCTTATAAGGGGTATAACCAGATTCAACTCTCAGATACAAGAAAGCCAAAGACGTACATGAGGGTCAACCAGGTATACCGTCGGGATTCTGGTAAGGGGGAATCCCGATCATCAAATTACCCATCGCAGGCTGCAAAACCATCCACTAACCACACAGTTGTTGTAAGAGGTGGCTGTTGTAGGCAGGTTATATGAATATAAATTGCTATATAACATTGTGGCTGGAAGACACAGAGAGGGGATTGTTGTTTTAATAATCTTTAATCCCATTACATGCGGAATACACCTTTACGGGTATGAAATTTTAAAAATATTTCTGTTATTTCTCAATGAAAGTGTATGTTGCGACCACTCATTTGAACCGTCTCGACAAGACGGTTCAAATGGTGGTCACAACATATATTTCTGAGCTCATATAAAGAAAATATTTATGATTTTCCACAAACAAAATGGCGTATCCTCAGCATGAAATGTGTGACTGGCCTGTGAACAGCTAAGGTCATTTTAGGATGGGTTAATAGGGTCGAATATAAGGTTCCACCATGTCCAGCCATGAGTAAACATTTGATGTGGCACGAGGGAACTGCTTTAACCCCAAGGTCATAGGCCGCAGGTTCAAACAGTTCCCGAGTGCCACGGTAAACATTTACCCACGGCTTGACATGGTTGAACGTTATTGTTACATTTCAGTAGGAAATGTCATGCAATTTGAGTATAATATATGCAGTACTTTCGGTACTTTGATAATCTGCTCCATTCAAACAGCTGGTTTTAACATATATGTTCCGGGACCGCAGTACACGTCGCGTGATGCAGCTGCATCAATTTCAAAATTTCAGTGCGAGCTTTGTGAACTAATGGTGCGTTCTAGTAACATCACGAGACACATGCATTACGTAGGTGTTGGCTTGGCCCCGGATTGAACATTTTCTATAGCCATTTTGAAACGGCACACGCTGTCCATTTGAACACGGCTGTGAGCTGTGTTCAACAACGGCAGTCCTGTAACAGTTCCGTACTTCACCTGTATGGATGGGGGGAGGGGGGGAGGGGGAATCCCCAATTTCAGAACTGAATATTTACATAAAATATATATCCAGCCCTGAAATAAGAATCTGGTTTCAGGTCCTCACAACACTAGATTCAGTTATCACCACACCCTAAAAATAATATGATTAGCACTAATCTTACTAGTCTTATAATAGGTATAACGTGTTTCAACTCTAGCGTACAAGAAAGTAAAAAACGTACCCGAGAGCCAAACCAGGTATTTAAGATTCTGTTAAGGATGAACACTATTGTTAATAACTATATTTATTTATAAATTTATTAAGATCTAACAGACCAGATTACACAATACATACAGGGAGTGAAATCCCGGTTGATCTGTATACTCGACATGGACGTGTCTATCATGTTTGGCTTGAGGCCGCCGTCCGAATCGTTGTCTGTGTCGTCAGCCTCATTTCCATCGTTGGCCTCCACCTCAGACACGGCCAACTCCTGACAAATCCAATGTGGCACCTGAAAATAACCGTCAGAGAATGGCAGCTATGTGAAAAAGAATGTGATTAAGAATATCCCATCATATGTATTGGTGTGGGACAAGAATATTCCACCCAATTGTCTAAATATGACAACCTATTCTGACCATGAGGGTAGAAATATAGAGAATAGCGGTGCCAGATATTTTCCAAATCACGGCACTAACCTACTTTTCTATTTATCCCGTCAACACCTACAAATGACTTTAACATGTAAAAAAATAACCCCAGTCACCTCACATATTCAGACGCAGTCTAAATATGACAACCTATTTTATCCCAAGGATTTATCCCGTCAACACAGTGCGTATGTGCAGTGAAACATTTTTGATATCCTGTCAATATGACCTAATCACTGTGTATGAATATGTGCAGTTCGATTCTCCTATTGTGAGGATGCGGCAGGGGTTATTTTTTGCATTTTAAAGCTATTTGTAATGTTGACGGGATAAACAGAATAGTAGGTTAGTGACGTGAATGGGAAAAAATATATGGCGCGTCACGGAAATGGGATGTGCTCGGCAGAGCTTCGCCCATCCCGTTTCTTAAGCCTTGTCAGATAGTTTTTCCCATTCATGGCACTAACCCACTATTCTCTATGTCCCACACCAGTGCATATGATGGACATTTCCCCCCCTCCCCCCTATATAGAACATAATTGCGAATCTCAAAATATTTATCTGACCTAGAATAAGACTCAACATTTTTTCGCTGAATTTATGTGACTCGATACGTCCAACATATTCACCATCATATTATCCTACCTCATGTATAGGCTGCTATATTTACAGCATGAATGGAATACGAGACTCGTTTCAGTTGGATTCATAATGTACAGTCTACTCTATCTGAAATTGGCGTTCCTGGCATATGGACGTCAATGTTATCTGGCTGAATCATCATGCCAGAAGCCAGCTTCAGAAGCAATTTATTCAGTCATGACTTTCCAACATAGACATATCTTCTTATGGTATCATATATAGGATTTAACAGTGCCTATGTGCCGTGAAACATTTTTGATATCCTGTCAATACGACCTAATCACTGCGTATGAATATGTGCAGTGACTGGGTAATATTTTTGTATTTTACAGCCATTTTTAGGTGTCGACGGGATAAATAGATTAGTAGGTTAGTGCCGTGAATGGGAAAAAATATCCCGTTTCCTGAGCCTTGCCAGATATTTTTACCCATTCACGGCACTAACCTACTATTCTCTCTATACAAGACAAGGTTTGAAATTGAGCCATATCTTATCAACCTAACGGAAAGACTAAGGAAACCATTGACTGGGTTTCGAACTTCCAATCTTAGGCTGGCAGTGGAAAAGGGAAGATGGATAGGGACCGAGAGCCCACAGAAAATGTGACAGTGCTGCTCTCTGTGATGAGTTTCAAGGAGACAATTCTAATAAAATGCCAAGACCTGTTTTAATTTCAAAGCAAAATATTCAATAATTGCTGTCTGTTGACATGTAAACAGTAGTGTGATTTTATTTTACCCAATTAAAATATTGAAATACCCAATTGCTTCAGAAATGATGGAGTGACAATACTCAATTATTAATTCCTTATCTGGAGCGCTGTAAAGGTTAATACGTTGGTGTCTTTTGATATAAAGTTTATTATGTGCTGGCTGTGACTGGAGAAATGGAGCTTATGGGATTTGTGACCAGTGCAGATCCTGATCAGACTGTGTGGCTTCTACACTGGCTGCAAAACCCATACGCCCCATTGCTCCAGTCACAGTCACAAATGAGGCTAGGAAGTGTGTAGGAATTCCGAGGCACACCGAGGAATTCCTACTGTTTCCCAGCAGAGTCTGATAAACTTAGATAATACAAGATTACTGTCTGTTTCACGTAAAACCTGCCCAACTTTTACACCTATTTAAACACCCTAAAACTCTTATATTTTGGCATAAAATCATTTTTCAGCAAAATTTAGCAATGAGCCATCTTTTTATTTTTTTAAATTCGGTCCTATAATGAAGTACCGTATTTACCGTATATATTGGGACAGTAAAAAATAATTTAAAAAAAATTAGTGTCCCAAAATATAATATAAAAAAAAATAAAATAAAAAAATGTCCCAATATTTATGGTAAATTCGGGAATATTTGTGACCCAATGACCGATATCCTGTTCCATCAGCTGCAACGCCACGGACAAGCTCGTGCGTTGCAATCTGTGTTTACTCTTATGGTGAGCACAGGTGGAAGACTTGGACATATGACACCAAAATAAATGCCTATTAAAAAAAATCCCATTATCCCACCCACCTGGTATCGTACTGTACATGACGTTAATAATAGAACGAGATCAAGTGGGTGGGGTAATGGATATTTTTGAAATGGTCATTTTCTTTGTGTCACACGTCCGACTATTCCACCTGTGGGTTTGAGTACAGACCTGTATAGACATGTTTTGCCCGACGTGTTATAATATTGCGCCAGTTCGTGAGGTAATCAGGCTTATCACGTGAGATTTTCGACAAAGATAAATCTGATAATAGTGATAATAGTGTACATTTTCTGTAAACGATATCGAATGTTGACGAATATTAAATTAGTAATTATTACGCATTTGCTCTGAAAATGTTATCACTTTCCGATATATTTGCAGAAAAAGTCAAATCATTCTCGGCGAAAATCTCAGTTATATAATAAAGTTGTTATCTCATGCACTGGCTCAATTATGACGTAGCGAAACAAGGCCAGTTGTCACGTACACATTTGTGTACATGCGCCGGGCGTGGGCAGTGCTGTAACAATTTAGTTAATCTGGGTCGAGTTAATCTGCGCGACTGATACGCGATCTCCGATTGGTCAGCCTTTACACCTAATTAATATTCCACCAATGGTGAGCGTGAACGCATGCCGGAAAAAATGAAATCGAGCACATAACAATTAGCACTGCTTTGTTACTGGGACCAATAATTGATCTTATTCCCAGTTTGCTCGGATTAATTTACGAAATGTGCAAACGTGATCAGCTGCACATTCACATCGGTGAGATAAAAGGAGGCTATGCGTCCATAAAAAAAAAAAAAATCGTCCATTTTGGGCTTAATTTGATGGAATATTTTTTATATTTATTTACCAAAAATGCCAAGTTGGGAGTGCTTTAGAATCGTAAGACGATTCTAAAGCACTCCCAACTTGCCATTTTTGGTGAATATATATCAAAATTTCCATCAGTTAAGGTGATTAATTTGAGGGAAATTTTAAACTGGAAACTTGATTATCTCATGCACTGAATTGTGACGTAGCGAAACAATGGCACTTGTCACGTACACCATTTTGGGAAGGATTAGAACAACGTGTTTTGTGGATTTAAGAATGCAGAATATCAAAAAGTGCATGTTCTTCCAAATATGTGTACACACTCCAAATGGATTCACACCAATGATCAAAAAGGGTTGTCCCAAAACTTAATACGAAAAAATTATGGAATTTTACGCTGATTTGAGGTATGTCCCAAATCTTAATCTCCCAAAAATAATTATTTTCGTAAAAAATAGAGGTGTCCCAATACTTCCGGTGTCCCAATACATACGGTAAATACGGTAATAGCCATAAATCAAGAATTGAATGCAGGGTTGCAATGTTAAAATGTCACGTGCGATCAGATTTTCAACATTTTTCTAGCATCAAACTGCTTGCTGGATTTCATCATTAAAAACAAGACACTAACCTTGTATTTATGAGAGCAAATCTTGCCAGGTTGAAAAATAAAGGAATCGTGCCTCCATTTCTCGGTGTTCGTACAAGAATTACAGAAGAAAATGCCGAGAATTTGGTCAAAATACAACATGATGTCATCATCATCTGCTACAGCTTTCGTATCTATTGACAACGCCAAGCTGAGGTTGGCACGCTGTTCCTACCCACGAAAATTTCAAAATTAATTGCACATATCCTCGCACATCGACACCGGTGTAAATCTACATTCTCTAATGGTATGACTTGGGAACACCATATATACGTCATTACCGGCGGAAGTATATAGTCACTTCCTGTGAGCCAGTTTCTTTGCCGGAAGAATTTCCGGCGGACAACTTGGTTTACTAAATGCTGATTGGTTGGTGAAGGTCACGAGTTTAATCGAATCAAGTTCGTTAGAATTCACAATTTACAATACATTAGGACGTATTAGCAATAGTATCAGATCGACTTGGAACCTTATGGATGAATGATATTCACTAAATATATGAAGATTAAATGATTAATTGATATATTTTAATGCAAATTGTTTAAATTATATGCAAGAAAATGATGTTAATAAACAAATTTATTAAGAATTTGTGTTCAGTTCGCAAAAATAGTTGTTGTTGTTGACCGGAAGTGATTATTGCAATAGTAGTTTCTTGTTTTATTGTCAACAACCAAAATTCGGTGAAATTAATTTATAAGGCAAAAGCCCATCCATGATTGTTTATTCAAAATAACTTTGTTATTAGACGGATTTTCTTGAAATAAAAAGTAGGCTCATTTCTAAAAAAATAGTTTTACATTGTTTTATATAAAACAAATAAGCAGTTTGGAGTGTTTTTATAGCAATAAATCTTGGGCAGCATTTCGTGGAACAGACAATAGTGTCTTTTATATCAAGTTTATCGAACGAGGCTCGGAAACGTGTAGGAATTCCTACTGTTTCCAAGCCACTGTAGTGTCTTATGAAATAATTTATTAGTCGATGCTAGCAAACATGTAGGAATAAGCTTTGTGTCGTTATCTGCAGATGATATAATGGCGAACTGTGCAGACCCAGATCAGACTATGTCGATATGCTGGCTGATCTGGGGCTACGTTTGTCACAAATCCCATAAGCCACATTTATCCCGTCAACACAGTGCGTATGTGCCGTGAAACCTTTTTGATATCTGTCAATATGACCTAATCACTGCGTATGAATATGTGCAGTGACTGGGGTTATTCTTTTTGCATTTAAAAGCCATTTGTAGGTATTGACGGGATAAATAGAATAGTAGGTTGGTGCCGTGAATGCGAAAAATATCTGGCGCAGCACGGAAACGGGATGTGCTCGACAGAGCCTCGCCCATCCCGTTTCCTAAGCCTTGCCAGATATTTTTTCCAATTCACAGCACTAACCTACTATTCTCTATTTCTCCAATCACACACCATGTGATTTTGTACCTAAGAACATGTGCGATATTTCATGGAAAATATTTTAAAAATTTACAATAAAGTTGAAAGTCGACAAAATGTTCATAGCAAAATGCAGAATTCAATTCTGCATTTGCTATGAAAATTTTGTCAACTTTTGAATGTCAGTTACACAAAATATCACAGTTTCTGTAAATATTTTTCATTTTTAGGTACAAAATCACCTGGTACATGTATGTATGAATTATGGCCTTATTACCCGATACGACGTTTTTTCCTGCTCCGCCGTCGTGGGGGTGGTGCCGTCGTCTCTAACTGGATGAAAATGTTCTCTCTGTGGCAGAAAAACAAACTCAGGACCAGCGACTCTTCAGTCGGTAAAATTCTGGACAAGAAATACATGAACCCTTTCATCACTGCAGGCCTGTATAGTGGTATTGTCAAATAGTGTAGATCCAGATCATGACGAGTGGATTGGTCGGACCGGAAGGACGTTTACATTTTCAATGAGCAGTGTTCAATGTTATAGATGACATCTGTTCAATATCAATCAGGTATGTTGTTCAACTAACTGGTTATCGACCAAATACACTCATACCAGAAAAACATTGTCATAGCCTGCATTGACCAGACTATATATGGTAGATCATAGTCGATCCAAATTTAAGACAACATTTGCGAACATTTCATTAGTATTTTGGACTTCAAAAAGTATAGTTTTAGTCATTTATAAGTTTATTGCATAATCTCGCACTTTATTCCTTAACCTCCGACAGTACTCATTACACTTTAACCATTAGAGGGCGGGAAACGTAAAGTGGCGTCTGCTGTTGTTAAATATTTTGTCCTTATTCTCGATAAAAACATGGCTTGGCAGCACTTAAGAATCATTTCCATTGGAAATGATTCTAGAGTGCTGCCAAACGATGTTTTTCTTTATAAAAATGGAGATTAAAAAATAAACGGCAGACGACAAAATTTAATTCAGCATTGTAAGGGTTAAACAGACGAATTACTCCCACAATAAACACAACAGCCAATGTGTTTATTGCAGCAATATACATGATAAAAGTGACATACTTCATGAGATGGTTGGGTGGGAAGATAATCTCCCTGTCGTCCAGGGCGGGATCCTTCTCCGCGTTCTCTCGACTACTCGCGCTCGCCGAACGCCGTGGCACGCTGCCTGTACACGGGTGGAAAAAATGTGAATTGGTTTAACGTCCCAGCCACAGCTAAGGTCATATAGAGACAGGACCACAGTCTCATCAAGTGACAAGTCTCATATAGAGACAGGACCACAGTCTCATCAAGTGACAAGTCTCATATAGAGACAGGACCACAGTCTCATCAAGTGACAAGTCTCATCCTCTAGACCAGTGGGATGGAAATACTATGTAAATATTTTTCATGCCTCGGGTTAGGATTTAGCCCAAAACCTCCAGTATTGAAATCCAATGTCATATCCCCTAAACCAAGGCCCATCCCTACATATGGCTGAATGTGAGAATTTTAGACACACACACTACCATAATTGCCCTAAATATCCGCACACAATTTATTCTAGGAAACACCCATTACAGTAAGGTTAGTATGGTTGTAGTTTATCACAATAACTGTGTATTTGGATACCATTTATTAGGTAAACCCCTATTTTATAAATATTTGGAATGCATTTGTTTTGAGAAACCCTCATTTTATAAATATTTGGAATGCATTTGTTTTAGGAAACCCCTATTTTATAAATATTTGGAAGCAATTGTTTTGGGAAAACCCCTTATTTTGAAATAAATTTGGGAATGCTTTGTTTTGAGAAACCCTCATTTTATAAATATTTGGAATGCATTTGTTTTGGGAAACCCCTATTTTATAAATATTTGGAATGCATTTGTTTTGGGAAACCCCTATTTTATAAATATTTGGAATGCATTTGTTTTGGGAAATCCCTCTTTATATATGGAAGCATGTTTTTGGGAAACCCCTATATAAATAAATATTTGGAATGCATTTGTTTTGGGAAACCCCTATTTTATAAATTTGCATTTGTTTTGGAAATCCCTATTTATAAATTGGATACCATTTGCTTTGGGATTTCCCAAAACAAATGGTATCCAAATACTTTGTGCTATTACGGTATATGCAAAGAATCAGGAAGAGCTTTTTTATATTACTAAATATGTAGTCACTGATATTCTAACATGATTCTTCAAATGCTCATATCAAGACCACAGGTTGAAGTAATGGACCAAGGTCTATACAAACATTAACATTTGTTTACTCCATCTTATAACACATTACCAAGGTCTGTGTTTTAATGGGCCATACTGGCACGGCCTGGAGACAATGGACTCTCATGAAAGTCAAACGAATAATAGCATTGTAGCCTATTGCAGAAGTTAGGCAAATGTTAGCCCTCCGCAATGATATATTCCCCGATGCTCTATGTCAACGCGTTTTTGAGCTATGCACAATTCTGAATTTTTCTCTTAGTCGTAAGACTTCAGTACATTTATTTCTTTGGCTTTCCCGATGACATGTCAGCTGGTATTGTTCATTGCTTCGCTGACAAGATAAGCAGGTGTTCGGCTGGTAATGAGTCAATGTAACACGACGCTTACCCATGAAACACGAATATCAGCCAATCATAAGCTTAGCGATGACATCATCGGGAAAGGCCATCAGGATTAGACAACATGGCTTCCCGGGAAATTATAGGAATGTCGGTGCGATTCAATTGTCTCTCGTGACACATTGGGCGGGTATAAATGTAGGTTTGATCAAATGTTCGATTGGATATGTTTTTTCTATGCAAAATGTTTCTTTACGGGCCGGGACGACGTTAAAGTGTAGTTTGCGCTGTCATATAGTATTATTGGTCCCAAAGTTTTACGACTAAAGAACAATGCAGAATTTTGTTGGACAAAATAATCCATAGCTCAAAAACGCGTTGACAAAGCGAATTGGGGAATATATCATTATAGAGGGCTGACATTTGCCTAACTTCTGCAATAGGCGACTATGTTATAAATCGTTGGCTGTTTCGTGAGAGTCCGTTGTCTCGCGGCCATCTGAATACGGCCCTTTAAAAACATAGCGACCTTGGTAATGTTTTATAAGAGGGAGTAAATATGTGTTTTAGCTAATTTTGTTTCTACTTATTGATGCTTCTATGTGTATTTCATGTATTTATGAACCTTGGTCCTTTACTTCAACCTGTGATCAAGACAAACATCAACTTCGACCAGATATCCGAGGCCTCATCAGCTTGATTTTAGAAAACAAATTGTATTATCAGAGGTGGGGACAGTTCCAAATGCCAAATTCTGAACTTGGCTAAACAAACATATTTGTTTGCATCCAAAATGTGTATAAGTGTGCTTTCCATGTTGAAACATTAGTAATTTCTGGAATTATCAGGAACCTCAAATCCTGATTTCAGGATATGTGCTGAAAGTTTCCACCCCTGATTATGAGGACATACTACACATATTCAATCTGGTTGATGCTAAAGATGACACACAAAACTAGACTGCTAAAATTTTAAGGGTTAAGCACTGTGCCCACTTACTGAGTGGCCGGAATCCAGACCGGGTGACCATGTCGGCGGTGGCCGTCGTGTCTCCGTTATAGCCGCTGTCCGCTTGACCCGATATGGAATTGTCCACACTGGGCTGTCTCTGGTGGTTTGGTGTGTAGCCACCCTCAATTACACTCGGGCCTGTAGCAACAGAAACAGACACACAGACTAAAATTGTTAACCCTTAGAAGCTTAGAAGGTGGGAACCAAAAAATTGTCGTCTGCTGTTATTTCTTATTTTGTATTTTCTCTAAATAAAAACATGGTTTGGCAGCATTTTAGAATCATTTCCATTGGAAATGATTCTACAGTGCTGTCAAAGCATGTTTTTTTATAAGAAAAATGGAAAATAATTAGCAGCCGACAATTTTTAATTCAGCATTGTAAGGGTTAATTTATTATCAATGTCATTGACCGTCGGTCTGACCCGATATGGAACTGTCCACACTGGACTGTCTTGGCACCCTCACTCACACTCGGTGTTGAAACTAGTACATCAGTTAAACCTTTCAACCCTAAATAACAAGAATGGTCTGTTATTATGTTAATATATGGACCAATCCAAACATCATCAAATGATTTTCAGTCTAGTTAATTTATAAGAAGGGTTTGTTTCTATTTTTTCTATTTCTCAGTGAAAGTTATGGTCATTCATTTGTACCGTCTTTTCGATATGGTTGAAATCTTCGATACGCTTCAAATGATGGTCGCAACATGCACGTCTGCTGAGAAATAAAAATGTCAAACTTCAGAATCAAATTGGCTCCAGGTGCTATGTCACATTTCACTGTTATTAACTCTTTGCATGCTAGCGGTGAAAATAACATCCAACAACTTAAGAGCATGTTTCTTGTTTATCTCTATAAATATGTCTTGGAATTTCATTAGAATTGAGTCCAGTGGACTCAATTCTAATGACATTCCGGGATATATTCATGATATTTATAGGGAGAAATAAAAGGAAATACAGTGCATTGTCGTCTGCTACTTTCAAACTATTTATAGCCCGCAAATTTCCCAGCATGCAAAGAGTTAGTGGTTACGGCAGGGTTTTCATGTTATAAATCTGCATATGTGATCTGCCATGAGAACCATTTTAGGTTTGACAAGAATAGACCCAGAACATTACCACATCGTTCCTAATTGTTCTACCATTTGAAACAATTATACTATGAAAGGAAGAGACTGTCTCCCCCATCGATACCTTTATCCAGCTACGGCAGGTCATTCATACTCAGCATATGATGAAAGCCTGTGAGAAATGCTAGGAATCCGTCAGCAAACTTCGAAACTGCATCTCATGTCCTAACTTTGACTGATAAACTCGATATCAAAAGACGTTACTCGGCCTGGAAAGTGTAGGAATGGTAAGACAAGTCTCTGAATTCCTACATGTTTCCTGTCCTCGCCTGATGTCAAACGACCCCAGCCTGGAATTGAGAAACTGCTAGACTACCACACCCAATCCTACTGGAATAACTACATTAGCCGGTGTCAGACTTCCGACCCAAACCATACCTTCATCCAACAGCTGAGGTTCTCTAGTGGGCCTGGGCATTCCGCGGATTCACCGACTCGACACGCATGTCGTCCTTGTTGACGGACGCGTCGTTGTTACTCTCGCTTCCATCCACGGAGCAGGGGACGGGGCCCGGGGCCTTGAATCACAGCCCCCAGTAGTACAGCTCGTTGCTATAGGTGCTCGCGACCGTGTAATGTTCCCCGCACTGGGCTCGCTACATAGAGATGACTTAGTGTTTTCTATCAAGAGTATCAGATCAAGGGAGGAAAGTATAGGAATTCTGATGCATTTCATCAAGATTATCAGGCCAAGCTACCATTTTATGCTACAAAATGAGCAAGGCTTAGGAAACGGGATGGGCGAGGCTCTGCCGAGCAATCCCGTTTCCGTGCCACGCCAGATATTTTTTCCAATTCACGGCACCAACCTACTATTCTATTTATCCCGTCAACACCTACAAATGTCTTTAAAATGCAAAGAAATAACCCCAGCCACCGCACATATTCATACGCAGTGATTAGGTCGTATTGACAGGATATCAAAAATGTTTCACGGCACCGTGTTTCACAGCACAAATACACTGTGTTGACGGGATAAACAAGCAAGTAGTATAGCTCGTTGTTATTGGTGCCGGCCACTGTGTAATGTTCTTCGCACGCAAGGCTAGAACTCGGATAGGAATTCCGAGGCTATTCCATTTTATGCTACACAATGAGCAGCCCCCAGTGGTAGTGTTAGTATTACCCACACTGTGCTATCTGGATTGAGAATACCATATATCAAGTTTATCAGGCCCAGCTAGGAAACAAATAGGTAGTACAGCTCATTGTTATTGACGGCCACTGTTTCGGGTTCTCCGCACTGGCAGTCTTCACGAAAAACTTTTCAAACCACTGGCCCTCCGGGCCAGTCAACTTCCCAAAGTTACTGGCCGGAACAAAATTTTACTGGCCCGAAAAATTATGCGGTACTATGTATAAATATAATATTATCATAAAAGAATAAATATGCTTGTATAGTAGTTGCATAATAAGAATAAAAAAAAGTCAATATAATGTTGTTTTAATGATTGGTCTCAAGATATCAATGTTTTATAAACTAGATCTTCCGACATCTCCATCTGGTCATCATCTCTGGAATGGCTACAAGATATCAATGTTTTATAAACTAGATCTTCCGACATCTCCATCTGGTTATCATCTCTGGATTGGTCTCAAGATATCAATGTTTTATAAACTAGATCTTCCGACATTTCCATCTCGTTAGCATCTCTGTCTTGGTCATCATCGCTCTCGTCATGGTCACTCAGACTCAATACCTACCAGGGCTTCTAAAATGTCAGAATGCCAATCGGTCCAGACGTAATTGTCGGCCCAAAGGAGCCGGTATGATTAGTGCCCCCACCCCCCCCCCACACGCCCTACCCCCATGTTTTGTTGACTCCTCCTCTTCAGAAACTGAAAATCTGTCGGCTATTGGGTGCAGATGAAATTAGGTTACATCTCGCCTCCATTAGCTTAGCTAAGTTTTGTGATTTCTGCAGTTTGTCTGAAGCGATGACACTTCGTGTAAACATAAAAAATATATCTTTTATGGTCAATGTACTATATTTATCGATTTTTGTAATGGAAAAAAAGTTGTGTTTGAAAACATTTAATACACACAGGCTCTTCGATGCGATGTCAGAAATCGGCTATTACATCAATTGAACACACAAAATAAAATAGTTAATCAAGTTTTTAAAATGGTAATGTTTTACCATAATTCTGGTGTACCAGCATACACAAACAATTATTAACAGTTAGGGAAGCAAGATAATTGTATTTTTGTCAAGTAAATAACGATAATATCAACAGACAGTAGCCACAACTATAAAGAGGTAAATGGAACAGCCGTTACCTAGCAATTGCCAGCTGATCAGGTTATGACCGGACATGTTTGATTTTGGTAGTCTGAATTGACTGGTTATGTGTGCAGTGCTTTTCTTATTTGTGGCTGTGACGATGATAAGACTGGTTGCCGGTCGTATGCTCCACACGTTACACAAGAACACAAGAACATGTTGAATTTGAGGAACATGCTACTGGGGACCAGTTTACGATGCTTCCTGATAGAAAATAATAAACAAGACAAATTTGGGTTTCGCATATTCTGAATTATTCTGGTTAGTATACAATGGTAATTTAAGAGAATAAAAAACATTTAAAAAAAAAAAAAAAAAAAAAAAAAAAAAAAAAAAAAAAACATTTAAAAAAAAAAAAAAAAAAAAAAAAAAAAAAAAAAAAAAAATTCTACTGGTCCACCGGGCCTGCCAGCTGAATTTTACTCGCCCGTCGGAAATTTTACTGGCCTCGGGCATCGGACCAGCAGCTAAATTCGAAGACTGCACTGGACTCTCTGGCTTGAGTGTAGTGTAGCTCCTGATCAGTTCGTTTGTTGGTGTTTAACAGCCTATCAACAGCTAAGATCATTTAAGGCCGGCTCAATGGGTTTAGTATTAAATCCAATATATTACCTGTACAAGTACATGTACATGTTCAAGTACATGTACAAATGGGGAGAAAATCCCAAAATCAAAACTGAATATTTACAATAACAAAACTATATATTCAGCCCTGAAATCAGAATAATCCTGATCTGATGCCAGGTCCTCGCCACACCAGAATCACTTGGCCCTCCCAAAAGCAGTAGGATCAGTAATAATCTTACTACTTTTATATTGGGCAATAAATTAACCCAATTCAACTCCCAGGTATCTAAAGAGCCAAAGATAAAAACGTACCTGAGGGCCAAACCAGGCAAATCGTGATTCCTATAAGGAGGAACCCATACCGTTAATTTACACCGTCTCATTCGCGACCACCACACCCACTGCTCCTGATCAGATAAAATTGCACGCTCCTGTAGCTTAACATATATATGAGCCGCGTGCGAAAGCCGGGCTTAATGACAAAATTTTCAGTTTTTTACTTTTTCGCGTATTCTGAATTGTACATCTTTTAAAAGCCATATGCCGTAAAGATTATCAATGTATCCCAATTATTTTTCATTTTAGAAGTATTTTTATGACGCGTGGTAAAAACTTATATGACGTTTTAGATCAATGACGTCGAAATTACGACGTTTTTAGCAACGGCGTATACAAATACCCGGACAAATCCTATAGATTTGTCATCTTTTATCGCATGTCAACCAAATTGACATCTCGTAGCCTGGCCAAGTGTCTCCCATTAGGCCAGACAAAGATTGAAAATAAGTCACAGCTCGTGTTGCAGTTGCTAATGTAACGTCATGTTTTGGATTGCAGCCCAAGTAATGTAATTTCGTATGAATAATTTTCAAATAAGGCAGAGTGAGAAGTGTTGGAGTTTCCCTGTCGTTTGCTGCTGACTGAAATAATTTTGGGGAATAATAGCGACATTATTTAACATTTCGTATGCGACGATGTATTTTAAAAATCTGACATCATGATCGGAAATGACGTAGTTTAACGTCTGACAGCTCTGTGTAAGATAATGCCGGAAAAACCAGAATAGCCGAAAAACAAGAGATTATATTAAAGTTTGTATTTTAACACAAAACACGAGATATTGATGATGAGAGAAAGTTGGGATGACAACATACGAACAATACAGTCTGATAGACAATGGACACGAAGGCGCGAAAGGCTAGGCCAGACATGGACATACAAAAGTGACGTCGTCAGATGGTGTGACCCAAAGTTAAAGTATTGGTCGACTGACCACTGACTGACCACTTTTCGTGAAATGCCAGATCGGTTGATTAAAAAGATGTGATTAAAAAGATTTAAATATGAGGAGACATGGCTAGATGGATCCCGATGATGGTGAACATGTAGCAGAAGGCCAGGCGAGTTACCAATTTCTCTCGAGTTTTAGGATAGTTGAAATGACTTCTGTACATTTTTCCAAATGAGTGGTTACAGTGGATGAATCTATTATCAAATATCCTCGATTGAGGCGTTATTCAATCCTCCATATTCACCCAATCTTGCCCCATGTGATTTCATTTTGTAATACCGTACACGAACAGCCGCATAAAGGGAATCCACTTCGATAACGTCAGCAGTCATTAATGTTACTGCTGGTATTTCAGGTGGTATGTTTGAACAAAGGTGAATTGCATTGCCTGACTTAGCTGTCGGAAGTGCATGTAGGTAAAAAAAAAAATGTTATACCGTTTATTTTCAAAAATAATAACCCATTCTGCGAGCACGAATGAAAGCATGGACATGTTCTTCTTCCATTGAACAATATGGAGCATAACATTTAACATAACGGCATTTCATTTTGACGTCGGGCCCCATATCGCATGATGACGTTGTGTTGGTAACGATAAAATTGCCAATGCTATATTAATGTTGAGTTGTGCATATGAAATCGATGAAGCATTTATCAATCATCATGGATGTGAATTTTCAGTTAACCTAAGGCAAATGAATGTTGCAGCATAAT
>CM055275.1:78029360-78114084 GCA_029237695.1 Conchocele bisecta
CTGTGCCCCGCCTTCCCCCCAGGACCAATTCCACTGTAGCATTTGTTTTATCCATGCGGATAGTCGTTTACGAATGTCTACGGACGTTTTTCGTTGCATCTCCTGGAGTAGACTCGGGGTCGCCGAAACAAGCAGTTTCACATCGATTTGTATTTAAGAAAATAAGACTAGTAATGAGCCTGGATCTCGGGTTCACAATAGTGTCGCATCGCCGTTTTGTTTCCACAATTATTGATTTGAAAATCAGTAATATTTTCCGTAAATGACATGGATTGTGACAACAAATTCAGAGGTAAAGAGGAATTCAATTCCGGCTCGAGTGAGCTCTGAAGTTTGTGTCAACTTTCGCCATAATTGATAGGCCCCGTCATATACGACTTTTTTTTTCTCAAAATCAATATGGGCAAAAACGGCCGATGCGATAAGGGTTGAAATTCTAGATTTGGGATCATTAACTTGAACGGTACTCGAAACAACTGCCATGTGGTTGGTTACTGGAGAATCGAGTTGGACCCATTTTTTCCCCGCTGAGAGCCGGAATCGCTCCCGATAAATCCTGGAGTTAAAATCGAATACACCCGAAGACTGGTTTCCAGCCGTTATCGGTGAAATACAGCGAGACATTGTCCGCAGCTACAGCCGGGACCAGACTTTGTAAACATTGAATGGCCGACCGCACAAATCATCGGTGATGATTTTGTAGGATTGTATACATGAACAAATCTAGCAGTACGCGACAGACTGAAAATACATTTGAGGAGTACGCTACAGGTTAAAAAAGTATTGCGTATTTTAATTGCTTTTTGGTACGCATTGGCTCTGATTTTAATTGGGTTTTTGCATTTTTTAATTACCTTATCTGGACCTCTGTTACATACATACGTACATGCATACATAACACACGTACATGGGCTATCGATTTATCCCCGCCTGCCTATCACGACAGGATGATGGTATATATTTTCTACATATTGCTAAATGAGACACGCCAGGTAATTTTGTACCTTTTTACATCTGCGTAATTTCATGAAATACTTTTACAAAATTTATAATATTTTCCATAAATAAAGTCAAAAGTTGACAACAGTTTCAGAGTACATGAGCCGCGCCATGTGAAAACGGGCTTAATGACAATTTTTTCAGTTTTTACTTTTTTACATATTCTGCATTAGACATCTTTTAAAGGTCATATGCCGCAAAAATTATCAATTTATCCCAATTATTTTTCATTTTATACGTACATGTATTTTTATGACGCGTGGTAAAAACGTATATAACGTTTTAGATCAATGACGTCGAAAATACGACGTTTTTATCAACGGCTTATGTGAGTGGTGCTTATAAAATACACAGACAAGTCCCATCGTTGTGTCATCTATTATCGAATTTCAACCAAATTTGGATATCATTTACCATTAACCCAAGACAAAGTATGAAAATAATGTTCATGGCCAGTGTTGCAGTAGCTATGGTAACGTCATGTTTTGGATTGCGACCCAAATATCGTAATTTTGTATGCATATTTTAGAATGAACGCGGATTGAGAAGGGCTTGCGAGTTGTTTGTTGTTGGCTCAAATAAATTTTAGGAAATGATAGCGACATTATTTAATGTTTCTTACGCGACATGTTTTGAAAAATGTGACGTCATGACAGGAAATAACATAGTTTAACGATTACCTGCTCTGTCTCATGAGAACATGCCAGAACTAAAATGTGCTATTAAATACTGCATCGTAACGCATACATCAATACGAGAGGACGATGATGATGAGAAATGTATTCGGTGAAACTGCACCACCGGCAATTTACGAGCGATATAGTCAGAGAGACGGTGTACGGGAATGTGCGAAGGGATTTGCCAGAAATGGAAGTCCAAAAGTGACGTTTTCAAATGTTGTGACACAAATTAAAAGTCTGGGTTGATGGATCATTGTGCGTGAACTATGAGATCGGTTGAACTCACAGCCGGCACACTCCATAGTGTGATTAAAATGATTTAAATATCAAGATACATAGAGCTAGATGGATCCCGATGATGCTGAACATGGAGCAAAAAACCATTGAATGTTACCAATTGTGCTCGAGGTTTCTAATCGAGTGCATCTATTATCAAATATCGTGGATTGGTGTTGTTATTCCATCCTCCATATTCGCCAAATCCTGCCATATGCGATTTCCTTTTTTAAAACCCAGTACACGAAAAGCCGCTTGCAACAGAGCCCACTTCGACGACGTCAGCAGTCAATAATGCTACTGTCGGTATGCCAGGTGCTATGTTTGAACAAAGGTAAAGTGTATGACTAGGCCACTGTCAATAATGCTACTGTCGGTATGCCAGGTGCTATGTTTGAACAAAGGTAAAGTGTATGACTAGGCCACTGTCAATAATGCTACTGTCGGTATGCCAGGTGCTATGTTTGAACAAAGGTAAAGTGTATGACTAGGCCACTGTCAATAATGTATGTCATCCCAATGTGTACTGTGTATGGACTGGCCAGCTCTATGTTTGAACAAAGGTAAAGTGTATGACTAGGCCACTGTCGGAAGTACATATACATGTAGTACCGTTGTATTTTCAAAAATAATAATTAAACATGAATTTTACAGAACTTTTCCGGGTATTTTATTATCACCGCTCGTGTATGGCAGAACTAATGTTGCAGAACGTATGGCTGTAAGTACAATACATGTGAAAATAAAAAACAGAGTGATGGTTATTCAACTAACTCTGGAACTCGAAAAACTCTTACAAACAACATATCCGCGATCATCGGGGGCTGGACATGTGATGTCCTGGCAGTTTCAAGTTTAGTCAAACGAGTGAGTTTACAAATGTATGTAGTTATTGTGCTGGCAGTTTCAAGTTTAGTCGCACGAGTGAGTTTACAAATGTATGTAGCTATTGTGCTGGCAGTTTCAAGTTTAGCCACACGAGTGAGTTTACAAATGTATGTAGTTATTGTGCTGGCAGTTTCAAGTTTAGTCACACGAGTGAGTTTACAAATGTATGTAGTTATTGTGCTGGCAGTTTCAAGTTTAGTCACACGAGTGAGTTTACAATTGTATGTAGTTATTGTGCTGGCAGTTTCAAGTTTAGTCACACGAGTGAGTTTACAAATGTATGTAGTTATTGTGCTGGCAGTTTCAAGTTTAGCCACACGAGTGAGTTTACAAATGTATGTACTGGTAGTTATTGTGCTGGCAGTTTCAAGTTTAGTGACACGAGTGAGTTTACAAATGTATGTAGCTATTGTGCTGGCAGTTTCAAGTTTAGCCACACGAGTGAGTTTACAAATGTATGTAGTTATTGTGCTGGCAGTTTCAAGTTTAGTCACACGAGTGAGTTTACAAATGTATGTAGTTATTGTGCTGGCAGTTTCAAGTTTAGTCACACGAGTGAGTTTACAAATGTATGTAGTTATTGTGCTGGCAGTTTCAAGTTTAGTCACACGAGTGAGTTTACAAATGTATGTAGTTATTGTGCTGGCAGTTTCAAGTTTAGCCAAACGAGTGAGTTTACAAATGTATGTACCGGTAGTTATTGTGCTGGCAGTTTCAAGTTTAGTGACACGAGTGAGTTTACAAATGTATGTAGTTATTGTGCTGGCAGTTTCAAGTTTCAAGTTTAATGACACGAGTGAGTTTACAAATGTATGTAGTTATTGTGCTGGCAGTTTCAAGTTTAGTCACACGAGTGAGTTTACAAATGTATGTAGCTATTGTGCTGGCAGTTTCAAGTTTAGTCACACGAATGAGTTTACAAATGTATGTAGCTATTGTGCTGGCAGTTTCAAGTTTAGTCACACGAGTGAGTTTACAAATGTATGTAGTTATTGTGCTGGCAGTTTCAAGTTTAGTCACACGAGTGACTTTACAAATGTATGTAGTTATTGTAGCTGACAGTGATTTCGTTTAGTCGCACGAGTGACTAGTTTATTTAAATATGTAGTATTGTGCTGGCAGTTTCAAGTTTAGTCACAGAGTGAGTTTACAAATGTATGTAGTTATTGTGCTGGCAGTTTCAAGTTTAGTCACACGAGTGACTTTACAAATGTATGTAGTTATTGTGCTGGCAGTTTCAAGTTTAGTCACACGAGTGACTTTACAAATGTATGTAGCTATTGTGCTGGCAGTTTCAAGTTTAGTCACACGAGTGAGTTTACAAATGTATGTAGTTATTGTGCTGGCAGTTTCAAGTTTAGTCACACGAGTGAGTTTACAAATGTATGTAGTTATTGTTGCTGGCAGTTTCAAGTTTAGTCACAGGGCGTGAGTACAAATGTATGTGTAGCTATTGTGTGACAGTTTACACAAAGTCTGTTCTCATTTAAACACGAGTGAGTTTACAAATGTATGTAGTTATTGTGCGGCAGTTTCAAGTTTAGTCACACGATGACTTTACAAATGTATGTAGTTATTGTTGCTGGCAGTTTCAAGTTTAGTCACGAGTGACTACAAATGTATGTAGCTATTGTGCTGGCAGTTTCAAGTTTAGTCACACGAGTGAGTTTACAAATGTATGTAGTTATTGTGCTGGCAGTTTCAATTTAGTTCTTTAGTCACACGACAATGAGTTTACAACTGTATGTAGCTATTGTGCTGGCAGTTTCAAGTTTAGTCACACGAGTGAGTTTACAAATGTATGTAGTTATTGTGCTGGCAGTTTCAAGTTTAGTCACACAATACAAAGTGAGTTTACATAATTTGTAAATGTAGTTATTGTGCTGGCAGTTTCAAGTTTAGTCACACGAGTGAGTTTACAAATGTATGTAGTTATTGTGCTGGCAGTTTTCATATCATACCCAAACTGGGAGTTATACATAATTAGAAGTTGCTGGGTCAGGCATATGGGAGTGCCGGGTCCCCCTCCCCCATACTCATAGGAGTCCTCCCCCATATAAAAAATCAACCAATGGCGGCAGCTCATTTTAAATATGGGTGACAAATGACTTTTATATGCGAGAATGAAGTTGCATTATTTTAACTAGAAATGTGGCCTGTCGGCACACGAATACCCCCATTGGCAGCCAAAGAAAACGAGGCATTTTTTATTATAAGCCATTTAGCTGAGCATTACGCATCAAGTCTGTGACCTTGACCCTGGGCATAGTGTGATAATCCATTCATCGGTGTAGAAGATATAGAGCAGAAAGGAATTTCAATAGGTTTGACCTTTGACCTTCAACTGTGACCTTGACCTTGGACGTAGGTGCGTGGTTATTGATCGCGACACACCTTCTCATCATGAGAAACATTTGTGCAAAGCCATTTGATAATCCATGCATCGGTGTAGAATATATAGAGCGGAAGGGAATTTCAATAGGTTTGACCTTTGACCTTCAACTGTGACCTTGACCTTGGACGTAGGTGCATGGTTATTGATCGCGACACACCTTCTCATCATGAGAAACATTTGTGCCAAGGCATTTGGTAATCCATGCATCGGTGTAGAAGATATAGAGCGGAAGGGAATTTCGATAGGTTTGACCTTTGACCTTGACCTTGGACGTAGGTGCGTGGTTATTGATCGCGACACACCTTCTCATCATGAGAAACATTTGTGCCAAGCCATTTGATAATCCATGCATCGTGTAGAAGATATAGAGCGGAAGGGAATTTCGATAGGTTTGACCTTTGACCTTCAACTGTGACCTTGACCTTGGACGTAGGTGCGTGGTTATTGATCGCGACACACCTTCTCATCATGAGAAACATTTGTGCCAAGCCATTTGATAATCCATGCATGGGTGTAGAAGATATAGAGCGGAAGGGAATTTCCAACAGACGACCGACAGACCGACCGACAAACTGACTCCTATATACCCCCAACAAACTTTGTTTGTGGGGGTATAATTACACCGATTGGCATTCAGGGATGAACTATGTTCCCCGAGGGCACTTGTCCTCGAATCCACAATCCTCACTCCCCACCCTTCGTCACCAGGTCATAGATTGTGTCCACACAGAATGTTCACGCTGGTTACGCCACTCAACATCGTAAGCTAATAGTTGCACAAATATTATAGGAATGAATTAGGGGATAACCATGCTTTGTTTTTCGATTTGGAGCGGTATGTGGGAGGTTTTATGGTCTGTGAATCAGTTTTACGGCGACGCGTTAGCGGAGCCGTAAAACTGATTCACAGACCATAAAACCTCACACATACCGCTCCAAATCGAAAAACAAAGCATGGTTATCCCCATTCTAATGCACCTAGTGTGCTCCCCGCTTTCTGCAACGTCGTAGCATATCACGAACAGTGATATTTTTCATTACGTCAGCAGGTTGTTGTCGTCATCGATTTATAACCGCCTCACACCACGAATTTATGAAATGTAACTCCGCCGAAGAATATTCCCATTTCAAGTAGAGATTAATGGGACTTTTTCTAAGACATCTATACATTTATTCAACTGTAATGTTTATTTTAACTATTGTATTGCTTTTGTATGTGTAGTTGCAACAGTTATTTGCTTTTATTCATTAAAGCAATGCCAACAATTCTGCATTGGGTTCGTGTGATTTTACAAATGAAATGTCGGCAACAACTTGTTGTGTCAACAGGCCTGGGATTTCCCTGGATTTACGCCTAATTCAGGTGAATACCCATCTGCAATACAGTTTGTTATGTATAGTCATGTGTGTGCACATTGGAATTCGTAAAGTTATAGGCTGGTACTAAACATACTGGCATATTTGAGTTTGCATTTGAGCACTTTATTAAATTCTTCTGCATTTTGGGCGGATGGGGTAATATTTTTGGGAATTTGTTGAAGGGCCACCACACTGAAGCCACGTTTGTCACTCGTTGGCAGATTCTCTTTTCCGCTTTGGTTGTACATGTCCATATGGCAGAATGGATAACCGAAAATGTACCGAAATTAATTTGGAAATATTTGCATTCCCCGTACGTCGCATACTGGCCATTGTTTACAAAAGCGCGTAGGGTTACATAAATCTGTCAAGTTGTAAAACACAGGCTGGTAAAACGGAGATTTTATATGCTGTGATTTGTCATATTTTATAGGCTCTGATTTCAATTGACCAATCAGATGCATGCTTTCTATTTTCGGTGCATTAGAATGGCCTTTTTGTGGAATTTATCGGTGTATAAACTTGGAAAAGTCGCGGGAATACTGGACGAAGGCCGGAAGGCCTCGTCCAGTATTCCCGCGACTTTTCCAAGTTTATATCCCCGATAAATTCAACAAAAAGGCCATTCATTCCTTATAATTCCAGCTTTTGAAATAAATTCATCAAGAAAATGTGTTTATTTTTCGTTTTCTTAAGAATCATTTTACGGAAAGTAGTTCGGCGTGGGAGTTTACAGGGATATAAATTTTGGACAGAGACTTGCTACAGGCCAATCAAATGTTAAGGAATTGTGTAAATATTTTTGTGCTGGAATTATTGATTTAAAAAGAAATCAAATAAAAAATATATGTTCATCTTCCATCTGGCAAGTGTTACTAATCAAATATATAACAAATTCACACCGTGAACAAACCGTAAAAATCCAGCGACCTCACTGTGTGTCTTGTGTATTATGTATTGCTTACACACAAACAATCAAGAACCTGCATTGTTTCGCCAAATTCTATACAAACAAGGGATATATATGTCATAATAGCTGCATTTCTACCTCCGTTTATGATAAAATGAGTGGCACTCGGTATACTAAATGGCATATCATTTGCCAAGTACTGGCTAGAATTGGTCGAAAGTCTCAATTTACCAAGATTATAGATGGCAAGATCGGTTGGCATACAATAGGTTGTTCATATTTAAGATTATTTAGCAATCAAAGTGCAGCGTAAGCGATGACATCGCTGAGATGTGGCCAATTAAATTATGCGTTCACCATTTTAGATTCATAAGGACAAACAACGAAACAGAGTGACAATGCCAAAGAACAACAGTTAGGTGACAATGTACAGTGCCTCAAACATGGCTAAGTCATTTATGTTGTGAGTAACTCATGTTGTATCCTTAGTAAAATATTTTTTCGCGACAACATGGCCATAACGTCAAACATGGTTTCTCGTTCAATAACGTCATAAGTACGTGACGTCACGTAATGACGTCATAATATGTGCACTGACATACAAGTCATCACAGAACATATTGGTGATAATTTATCACTTTCCGTTTTCTACTCCCACTCAATTTAACTTACACCCGCAAACGTAAATGTGATGGCAAAATGTGACATTTTACGGCGACGTTAGACAATTTGAATCGTCGTTTTTCCGACGTCGTTTGTCGCTTTTCACGACGTTGTTATTAAGCCCGGTTTTCGTATGGCGCGGCCCATATATATTAGACTCTGAAAATGTTCTAAACTTTTGACGCAATTTATAGAAAATATTGTAAAATTAACGTATTTCATGAAATTAGTCAGATGTCCGAAGGTACAAAATCACATGGCGTGTCTCAAATGTGGTTAAACATTTCCAAGTGATTTCAGTTACGACTTCACATTTTGGAAATTGACTCCGAAATCTGGCGAGATAGCTTGAAAATGATGTAACTAAGAAAACAAAAGTTAGATTTTGAAAATAGGTCCACAAATAAAACAAGAGGGCCATGATGGCCCTAATTCGCTCACCTGACTCCATGAACACCACATCTATGGTCATTTTAGGCCGGGTCCCAAATCGAGTGTTTGCCGGAAAACTCGATGCATGTATTGTCTTTATCATAACTTTCTTATTATTCCGCCGATTTTGATGAAATAAAACACACGAAAGGCGGGAAATTATACAGAAAATTATACAGAATCCGGAACTGTTGGTCGTTTCCTGATCTGTCCAGCCAGTATACCAAACACGTCGACACAATGTTGAAAGAAAAGTAAAACGAGACCATACAGAGGCTAAAATTAATGACAACACGTCACACTACCTTACAACCTGTGCATGAAATAAATCATAACCAAGTTAATTGCACACAATTAATTGTGGTAAAAATAGGCATTATCAGATATAATAACATGTGTAGTGTCTGTAGCCCCTCTGCCGAATTTGGTGTAACATCATATATATCTGTATCATTAACCGATGAAGCGACTATATTAAGAACTGATTTTGTATATATAGTGACAGGATTGCAGGTAGTAGTGCTATATGCAAGCGCATACTATTTGGCAATGCACATCAGACACTTTTGAAAGGTATTTTATTATATATATATTGACTCAAAATAACTAACATTGTGAAATTAGTTTGTTCCTGACCAGTTCTTTACAAAAACACTATAAACATCATAAATACACACTACATTATTACAAGCCCATGTTATACATTTAAATGTAGTGTATGTAGGCCCACGCATCCAGGCGTGTTTTAGGTAGCACAGTTTGAAAACGAGGAACCTGATCCAAAAACTGTTTTCACACAATATGGCCAACATATCGAAGTTAATTAATTATTTTTGCATGAAAACATTGAATTGTATTTGATGTATTTTTTTACTAATGTGACACACAAATTCCCTATATAACTGTGAAACACCCTAACAGTGAATTACACAACTAAGCAGCAGTAGTTCACACCACTCTCGTGCGTACCATATATGGAGAAATGACGTTGCAATGACGAGTTTCCTTCGACCAATCAAGTCATGTTCTCAGACACACCCTCTCAATCACGAGGCAGTCGCCGTCACTACGGCCCACCTCCAGAAATTAATTTGCATATTTCTTGGCCATATCTTACGCTTGAATCACTTTGTTTTTATGTAGAATCATGTGTGAAATGTAAACAAGAGTGCCATGATGGCCCTAATTCGCTCACATGACTCCATGAACACTATAGCAGAATGTGACCAGTGAGTTCATGTGTTTTAAACAAATTGTGCTATTTTTAGATGGCGGTCATCTTGGATTAAGCGACGACTCATTTTACCAAATCTGAAAATGCTTCGCCCAAGGATCTCAACTTCCTATGAAGTTTGGCCAACATCGGCCATGTGGTTCCTGAGAAAAAGAAGTTCAAAATCTTGAATAAATGGACCTTTTGGTGGCCATCATGGATGACATAATTATCCGATTCCGACAAATATTGCACCAGAGCAACCGCCTCATCGATACCTTCAATTTGATATATGACATGAGCATATTCGGTCAAAAATAAAATTTGACCCTAATTTGACCCCACGGGCCACGCCCATTTTTGACCCCGGGGTCACCATTTTCACAACTTTAAAAGAGCATTGAACATCGATCATTCCTACCAAGTTTCGTTGAAATCCGGCTAGCGGTTTATGAGAAGAAGATTTTTGAAGAATTTATGCTATTTTTAGAGGGCGGCCATCTTGGATTATGAAATGACGTCATTTTAACAATTTTGTAATCCCCCTACCTAAGGACCATGACCATGAAGTTTGGTGACTATAGGCCCAATGGTTACCGAGGAGAAGACGTTTAAAAATGTTCACGAAACGACGGAGGCGACGGACAGACGACGGACGGACGGACACATTGCGGTAACAATAGCTCACATGAGCTTCGCTCAGGTGAGCTAAAAACGTTTATTTAACCAGGTGAGTTGGATTATCTTGAAATAATGCCCCTATCGTTTGTTGAGTGTAAGGACCCAATCAGTTGTGCTTTATTTCACGATAATCAAATCACCGTGTTAAATAAACGGAATATACTCAATGTATTTAAAATGCTGGAATTATAAGGATTATAAACTTGGAAAAGTCGCAGGAATACTGGACGAGGCCTTCCGGCCTTCGTCCAGTATTCCCGCGACTTTTCCAAGTTTATACCCCGATAAATTGTACAAAAAGGCCATTCATTGCTATAATAATCAGTTGACCTTGTTAAATAAACGCAATATACTCCAGGTTTCCAATAGCCTGCAAATCAACGGTCACAATGGCCAATCAAGACTAAATTTATGTGTAAAATAAAACGCTAGTATGTTTTATACAGCAAATTTGACCCGTTCTGCAACGTCCCGGAGTCAAAATCAAATCTCAAGGGTCAAAATGCAAAAAAAGGGTCTCTATTGAAAACTGTCATACTGTTTTAGACGTGTAGAAACATACAAAGTCATTGTTTAGTCACTTTGATTTATGTCTGTTTGTTTCTTTATTGGTGTTTAACAGCCTATCAACAGTTAAGGTCATATAAGGCCGGGCAAACGGGTTCGATCCCATGTAACCTGCTGCATTGGGGGAAAATCCCAAAATCAGAACAGAATATTTACATCGAGAAAAAAAATATATCTCAGACCTGAAATTAGAATAACCTGACCTGGTGTCAGGTCTGTACCACACCAAAGTCATTTGGCCCCTTCCCCTAAAATAGGGGTATAACCAGATTCAACTGTCACATCAGGGTTCAATTTTGGGGGAGACTTGGGCGAAGTTGTTGCTGTTTATTTCGCCCAAATCCCCTATCTGTCCGACAAGGAAAAATTCAAGTCGCCCTTAAAATCCTGGAAAAAAATGAAATATTACACATTTCATTCATACCCTTGGGGTGGAGAACGGCTTCCGGTGGATGTTACAAACACGCTAATCTCAGCAATTAGGCGCGTCATATCGGGTGAAATTGAACAGCTGATTTGTTTGATGACACCTGGTGTGTATTTGCGCATGCGTGAATAATTAGTTCACGGTAAATGGGCAGCTTTGAGAAGTGGAAAGAGTATCGTCACTCGGTCACTTGAAAGAACCAATAATACACCGTTAATTACCATTAATCTGTTTGGCATAATAATAAAATTACTCGGATGGGAACAGCGATCCTTGTTTAATTAAGGGCCTAATTGATTAATTATCTTGGTGATTGATGAACCGATTCCCAACAAGAAAACCAAACATATTCATTATTCAATGCTGTCAATTTAGTCAGTTAATTGTGACTACATTTTATTTTTGTTTATGCATCGTATTGAGTAATAAACGTGTGTCCATAAATACTACATGGTATCACTCTTTGACTGTCATAATGTCGCTGTCAGGTTGGTTAGCGGGCAATTCACCCAAACCTGCCGCAAAACGTAAATTGTCCGAGTAAGAATCAGATGTCTTCCAAATCTGTCTTGCAATATTCTTTTGACTGATATAAAAAGGATGAGTCTGGCAAATGGCACTGTACGCTATGCAGAGCTGCTAAGTCCGATAATATCTATTCTAGGGGTCACGATTACCCCCGCTTAAAACTACAAATTCATGCTCGACACGCTGCTTGTAATGTATCAGTCCATCTCTATTCTTAGGGGTCCACGATACCCCGCCTCTAAAAACTACAAATTATCATGCTCGACACGCTGCTTGTTAAGTATCAGAGTCATATCTTCTTCTAGGGGTCAACGCTACCCCCGCTAAAAACTACAAAAATCATGCTCGACACGCTGCTTGTAAGTTATCAGAGTCATATCTAATTTTATAGGGTCACGATACCCCCGCTAAAACTACAAAATCATTGCTTCGTCACGCTGCTTGTAAGTATCAGAGTCATATCTATTGTAGGGGTCACGATACCCCCACCCACTTAAAACTACCTAAAATCATGCTTCGACACGCTGCTTGTAAGTATCAGAGTCCTATCTATTTCTATGGGGTCACGATACCCCCACTTAAAACTACAAATTCATTGCTTGACCACGGCTGCTTGTAAGTTTATCAGTGGTCCTTTCTTATTGTAGGGGTCCACGATACCCCGCTAAAACTCACAAATCATGCTCGACACGCTGGCTTGTAAGTATCAGAGTCATATCTATTGTAGGGGTAACGATACCCCCACTAAAACTACAAATCATGCTTGACACGCTGCTTGTAAGTATCAGAGTCATATCTGGAGCTGAGATTATAAAATTTTACTAAAATCTGGGACTCGCACTCATGCATGCTGATTGGCTTATCATATGTTTATGATCATCAGCTTGATTTATTCTGAGATTGATGTTTCAGCTTTAACCAACTACTTTCATTTCAGCAGATATCCGATAGTACAAAATATTCCACATTTAGATATACATGTAGCCGTGTATTAATAACGCTATTGATTTTTTCCGACACATCGACATCAAAGTCAAAGCGCACGAGATTCACGTGTGTAATTAACCCTTATATAGAGCGGGAACTAGAAATTGATGTCTGCTTTTTTTTCATATTTGATACTGGAGACGATTCTCATGTATTTGTTAAGAATTATTGAAAATAATATATGAGCAGCAGACGACAACAATTTAATTCAGCATAGTCAGGGAAAATATGATTTTGATCACTTGACTTCTCCCTAATTTCCCCTCACTTCTCCATATTTTGCCCGGCCCTGGAGGGAGGAGAAGTGACCAAGATTGAACCCTGCACATACAAAATGCCACAGAAGTATGTGAGGGCCACACCTCGTCTCCAGTCAGAATTCCGGTAAGGATGAACCCCGATCATTAAATTACCCATCGCATTCTCCCACCTGCCACCCACACTTTGTTTTAAGAATAAAACAAAATGACTACCCGGTAAATAATGACTACAAACGGCATAGCTGCAAATGGACCAAATGTTGACTGGTAAAAAAGTGCTGCAGAGCTCCAGATAAGCTTCGTGTCTAAAGAGTATTCTACCCCCTGATTTCAAATTAAATGCACAATTTATTTTTACAAATGTAATATTGATTTTCTTCCTTACTAAATAGGGAACAAATGATGAAAAATAAAAATAAATTTGAAAATTCACTTATTTGAGCTGCAAATTTATTACTGTATTTTCACTACTCAATTTGAAATCAGTGCGTATTTTCACATAGCTGTGAGTATTTTTGTATTCCCACTTTTGATAATCAATGCGTATTCTGCTAAAGCAAGAGTATAAAATACGCCAATATGCATCTTATCGAGAGCTTTGCTGTATGGCGTGACAGGTCACCATTGAAATTACAATACCCATACAGCATTGAAACTACAATATCATGATCTGCTGACAGGCACCCATACTATACCAGCAGTTGCTTGTAGGCCAAAATCAGATAAATGGAAATAATAACGGACATCACACTGACATTTTCAAGTTCTCTCTTTTGCTATAATTCCACTTGGATTACATGAGCATGTATTCTAATTTTTGGTTTATGGCCAAAAAAAGATAGTTGATCAAGCACATTAGTTGTTTTTTCACTAAAATAATTGACCGGACAAAAGTAATGGGCGTTATTTTGACAATTTATTTCCTAAAAAACCTTCTTATCCCTTTCAATTGTATGTGCAGGTAAGCTCTTATTGCAAGTAGTGGAGGAAATCCTTTAAATATAAAGAACATACAATATGGCGCGAGTTTCCCATGTCTCGGGATATTGCTTATTTTAAAGTGACGGGCGTTACTTTTTTTCACAAACTATATTTTTATTATTTTCATATATCTATGAAGTGTTTTCAACACTTTTCACACTGATATTGCAACACTGCATTCATTATTTATTCCGTCCATTATTACAAGCATAAAAAAATCACATTATTTAATGCCAATTGGTATCCACAATGAGTGGCCGTTATGCTTGACAATTTGACATTTACTAGAAAGTGGTGGTTGTTATGATTGACATTGTATGTTAAATTGCAACTATTTTACCAATTAATGTTCAGTGTGCAAAATCAGAGATAGCCCCATTTACAACTTGGATTCCAATGAGCATTATATTCAAATTTTTGGTTTATGGCCAAAAAAGGTAGGTGATCAAGCAAATTAGTTTTTTTAGGGTTTTTTTTCACTAAAAACAAATGACCTGACAAATGTGATGGGCGTTATGTTGACAATTTATTTCCTAAAACATCTGCTTATCCCTTTCAATTTTATGTGCAGGTAAACTCTTCTTGCAAGTAGTGGATGAAATCCTTTAAATTTCAATAAAATACAATATGGCAAGTGTTTCCCATGTCTCAGCATCTATCTTATATTAAAGTGACGGGCGTTACTTGTTTTCACCAACTACAATTTCATTATTGTCATCTCCAGTAAGTGTTTTCAACACTTTTCACACCGATATTGAAACACTGCATTAATTATTCATTCAATCTATTATTACCAGCATCAAAAAATCATGTTATTTAATGCCATAACTTTTAAGTTTGGCTACCATGGGCCAAGCGGTTCATGTGAAGAAGAATTTTGAAATCTCTGATAAAAGAACAACCTTTTGACCTTTCGGCGGCCATCTTGGATGACATAATCATCCAATTTCGACAATAAATGCAACAGAGTGATCGCCTCATTGATACCTTCGATTTGATATATAACATGACCATATTCGGTCAAAAATATAATTTGACCCCACGGGCCACGCCCATTTTTGACCCCGGGTCACCATTTTAACAACTTTGAAAGAGCATTGTACATCGATCATTCCTAGCAAGTTTCGTCGAAATCCGGTTAGCGGTTCATGAGAAGAAGATTTTTTAAGAATTTATGCTATTTTTGGACGGCGGCCATGTTGGATTAGCGATGACCTCCATTTTAACAAATCTGAAAAGGCTTCACCCATAGACCATAACTTTTAAGTTTGGCTACCATGGGCCAAGCAGTTCATGTGAAGAAGAATTTTGAAATCTCTAATAAAAGAACGACCTTTTGACATTTCGGCGGCCATCTTGGATGACATAACAATCCGATTTCGACAAAAAATGCACCAGAGTGATCACCTCGTTGATACCTTCGATTTAATATATGACATGACCATATTCGGTCAAAAATAAAATTTGACCCTAATTTGACCCCACAGGCCACGCCCATTTTTGACCCCGGGGTCACCATTTTAACAACTTTGAAAGAGCATTGTACATCGATCATTCCTACCAAGTTTTGTCGAAATCCGGTTGGCGGTTCTTGAGAAGAAGATTTTTGAAGAATTTGTGCTATTTTTAGACGGCGGCCATCTTGGATTACGTAATGACGTGATTTTAACAATTTTGTAATCCCCATACCTAAGGACCATGACCATGAAGTTTGGTGACTATAGGCCCAATGGTTACTGAGGAGAAGACGTTTGAAAATGTTCATGGACGACGACGGACACATTGCGGTAACAATAGCTCACACGAGCTTCGCTCAGGTGAGCTAAAAACCATGGGCAGTGGTGTTTACTGTAGTATTTGGTTGGTTATCTACATTTTGGAAACTATCAGAAAATTCCATGAATAAGTGTGTATCTTCAGACTGTAATAGGCTGAATCAATGTTTCCCAGGCTGAAAGACTAACGTGTACATCGAGATGAGACTGTGCACATGCACAATCTACACTGTTCACAAAGACAATAAGCCTGGTTTTGTAAGATTGTGTCCTGAAGGTCTACAAAGCAGAAAATAATAGACTATTGTTCTCATCATAGGTGCATTTTGCTAGAAATGACAATTACAGTTAGTTTATTGCAAGCTTTTATGGAATACATGTACTAATAGTCAGATAGTCTTGCAATAAGACACGTCGAGAGAGATTGGTTAACATTAATTAACCCTTAGAATGCTGGGAAGGAAATTATGGATGAAGACAAATAAGCTTATATGAAGTAATAGAGATAGTAGGTTAGGTAGCTGGAAACTGTAACGCAAATCTCGGACAGACAGAAGGACAGACAGGATTGCGACTATAAGCAAGCATGTCTATATTTTTGTAACAATAAACACAAATAACATAATAATCTGGCAATGTATTTAATGGACGGCTGAGGATGAGAATCGTCAAATTTATTTCCTCTTGGGGCATTAACAGCAATAACTTTTACAACTGAATGTAAGCCAGTGTATGATTGGATAGCTTGAATTTACACTTACCAATGAATGAAGAGGGCCGTCAAACTGTGGTGAGGTAGAAGAATTCTGCGAGGGAAGTTGCCATTGGCTCGATGATCCTGAACAGGTAAACACCGGTAAATTACAGGTAAACATTTGACCAATTTGCATGAATAAAACAAAAGTACCGAAGTCACAATGTTCACTAACCTCAGTTTATTTGAAATACTTGAATATTGTGCTTGAAATCAAGCAGCTTGATTCGCTGAGCCTGGCAGACGGTGGATTAATGTTGAGTTATCTGTAGCCGATTTCACCAACATTGCGTAAGTATACTTTTCTAGCAAAGTATATAGTTTGAGGGAGCAATCATTTTTTTTCCTGAAATGCAGTATTTCACATAGAACTAACGACTGCACATATTTGATGATTAAAAGTATGCAGAATTATTATACTGAATTTATTACATTATCACAGCCGTTTTGTTGGTTGGTTGGTTGGTTGGTTGGTTGGTTGGTTGGTTGATGGTGGTAGAAATTGGATAATATTTTTACCGACTGATTGACTGATTGATTGATTGATTGAACATTGGCATCGGTGGAAGACCCGAGTTTATACTATCATGGTTGGCTGACACGGGATGGTAGATGCCCTGGCGTGAAAGAAATTGTGCAATTCAATCAATCTTATCTCCCTTGGTTCCCGGTTCTGGCCAAATGACATAACATAATTACACAACACACGACGGAACCAGCTTTTACCGGATTTCGCTACGCACGAGCGGTTATTTACATCATGCACCAGTAATAACCACAGGCAACTGCAACAGACTGTCGTGTACCTAAACTGACCATAATATAATATCCCACCACTCGGGCTATTTCACAACAGTGATACAAGTATAAAGCGAACTATTTTGGTCCGCCAATCAGAAAAGCCGTTTGAAATGTGCGTATTGTCTGGGAGCCGATGGAATGATAAAGAACTACAAATACATCATGATCATGTTTTAATGTTTATTTCCATGTTTTTTTCACAATCACAACATGCTGAAAATTTACATGAATTAATTATTGCAAGTCCATTGTCGGGCTCAGCAAAACACTATTTCAAACTATTAATTACAGTAGCGGATTCAGGGTTCAGGGGGGGGGGGCCGGGCCCACCCCCCCCCTTCAGAAATCCCGATTTTTGTTATCCCTACCCAACTCCCTCGAACCGCTCAGTCGACGAACGAGCATACCTCGTTCAAGTTCCATGTGCCCCCCCCCCCCTTGGTGTAAATCCTGGATCTGCCCACTGAATTACTTTAATTGCTGATATTTAATAGTTTGAGCAGTGTTTTTCTTCAAAAAACCATGTGTGACCGCTCATTTTTGAAAATGTCCCACTTTTTTTTTACCCATGGGGTCATTGGCCCCATGTCTCCGATTTCTTCTTGGCAGAACACTGCATGTGAGGAATATTTTTGTTTAATGTGTAAAAATGCTGAAAATTACTGTGGCTTACCTGATGAGGAGCTCAATTCTATTATTTGTCCTGTCATTATTTATTGAATGTCTTGGAATTTCAGAAGAATCGAGTCTGGAGGACACTTGTAAACTCAAATGAAATTATTTCCAAGACCTACTTACAGAGAGAATAAGAAATATACTCCCATTTGTTGGCTGTTATTTTCAACACGAGCGTAACGAGTTAAACCGCACAAAAATAATTCTCACATTTGATATTTCAAAATCATTCCTAACTAATTAATCCAATTAAGGTGGTAACCTGATTATCAGTACCGATCGCTAACGATTATCCATCACCTAGCAACCATCGCTAATGACTAGCCATCGCCTAGCAACCATCGCAACCAACTAGCGGCCACCTTGTCCCATTAGGATACCCACTGCACCGAGATATGTAGGTATCACTAACGAATGTGGCATGTGCATAATTAGTCGTAATTAGCATTTTCCCTCCAAAAGTATTGAAAATCAATCAATTTTGTAACATCGATACGCTTCTCGACGGAAAGCAGGAAACGCTAGACGGAATATGCAGCGCGTGTGCCTGCAATTGTACACGACTGTATGGGCCGATGGTGTAGATGACAGACCTTAACCCTTACACTGCTATCTTATTGTTTTTGTCGTCTGCTATTTATTTTCTATTTTCCATTTTTATCATCAAAATCAAACCACGACCATGTTTTTATTGAGAAATAAGGCACGATATAAAAGCAACAGCAGACGACAATTGTTGCGAGTAGCGGTCTAAGAGTTGAAACATTTGCAATAATTGTCGGTCTCGTCCTCTTCCTTGCACTTTAAGTGCATAGGATTAGCTATAGCAGAGCTCCAGATAAGCTGCGTATTTGCGTAAATACCCAATTAAAATTGCCAAAAACCCAATTTAAATCAGAAGTAGCGAGTATCAAAAAGCAATTACAATTTTGTGATTCATTTATCATGCTGCAGAAAACAATAAATAGACCACAAATATAGCATAGTTTTCTTATTTTCCATGAAAACACATCTTGGCTACAACACTAGGGGAGATAACTCGCTGAAGGGGAGATAAGGTCACAATATACACCCATCGAGGCAAGGCCAGTCAACAAGGGGAGATAACTCACTGAAAACCAATAGGGTTCTTCATCTTGACGTGATAAACATGTATACCAAATTTGGTTACGCTCAGTCCAGTAGAAATCGAGTTATTTTGTGGACAAAGATACAGTCCGAAAATAAAAAATGACCGCCAAGGGAATATAAGCCACCGGAAAATGTTCAAAATCAATAGGCTTCTTCGTCTTGCCATGATAAACATGTATACCGAATTTGGTTACAATTGGTGAAGTAGAACTTGAGTTATTGCATGGACAAGGATACAGAACGAAAAAAACAAAATAAAAAATGGACCGCCAAGGGGAGATAAGTAATTGGAAATTTTTGAAAATCAATACGCTTCTTCGTCTTGCCGTGATAAACATGTATAACGAATTTGGTTACGATCGGTGTAATAGTGTACTTAGCAAGTTAAGTATACTTTGCAATTTTGGTGAAATATGCTACTGGTGTTTTAGGCAATCCCAAGGTAGGAACTACCGTTAACTTACGCCTCCACGTTTGCCCGACCAACCACGCACTTGTATTCCAAAGAGTCAACAAACTATATTAATGTGACCACATTCGCACGCAAAATAGGAGAAAATGGCTTTGAAATATACAAATTTTGCTTCATTTTCTAATTCTGATTGAAGGACCTCACTGGTAAAATTGCCATTTTCACAGTGTAGATATAGTTGAAAGGAATTGTGTCCCTATTCAGTGTATACACAACCCCCTGCATTAATCTCTCCCAGATTATCAACGCTTCTCAACATCCATTGGCAATGCCACCTCGCAATCAGTTTCATTGTCTGAGGCTGAGCAGTAGCACAGTTCAGGCTCAGCCAATCAAGCTGCTGTATTTCAAGCACAATATTGAAGTATCTTGAAATACAAAAATGTATACGTGGCACTCTCCTTTCCACAACCATCATCCCAGAGCTCCAGATAAGGTGCGTATTGGCGTATTTAACACACTTATTTTAGCAGAATACGCATCAAACGTGGGAGTGAGTACAAAATACTCACAGCAATGTGAAAATACACATTGATTTTAGGGCGAGTGCACAGCTCTGTAGCCTATTTCACCAACATTGCAAAGTATACTTATCTAGCAAAGTATACTTTGAGGGAGAAATTTTCAATTTAAGTATAAATTTAATAATTTTTATTATGCTGAATTTATTACATTATCACAGCCATTTTGGCTGTGATAATGTAATAAATTCAGTATAATAATTCTGCATACTTTTAATCATGAAATATATGCAGTGGTTAGTTCTATATAAATTGAATGGTACATGCCCACTCAGTAGGTACAAAATGTTCTTTATAGGAATTAAATAAGTGTATAATTGTGTCACTATTTCACCAGTTCTAAAAATTACGAATGCCCACTACACTGTATATAGATATAATCATTTAGTAATATTTACTTTACTGATAGTCACTCACGGTGGTATTTGCAAAAGCAAATGAGGCACAATACTTGTTAATAAAACTATTTTGTGACGGTTCAAATGAGTGGCAAGAACATATACTGGCACTTTGAAAGAGAAATGGAGAAACGAGTACGAGACGCGTGGTCTGAAACATAACTGTTAACTTTTTTCTGGGTGGGGCTGTGGTGTGGGGGGGGGGGCTGTGGTGTGAGGGTGGCGGTGGAGGGTTGGGACGGGATGGGGGGGCATTTATACCTTAGCTACCAGATGGAGCTGGTACAGGTGAGGTGGCCATCCATCAACACGTCACTGGTCCGAGTGAGGGCCGCCCGTCACAAGGACCGAGGAGGAATCTGCCAGCCGGCCACTGGTTACACTGGCAAGTAACATGGTCCATTCTGCGTATGCACACGTCGATCCGATCGTGATGGAATTGCCTGCCTGCTGTCCGAAGGCGGTCGCCTATCCACCCACCCGTTACATATCCGTCCCGTATGGATGCACGTACGTTGCGCAGCATGGTGTAGATCAAGCGGGCGGAGGCCGTACATGTTGCCTGGCCGACTGCAACACAGCAACTGCCTGCCAGCCTGTCGCACATTACACACTGCTATACACGCTTGTCGCGCGCACCGCTATCGGTCACGTGACGAAGGGTGCAATAGTACAGCGGATTTCAATCAGGCACGGCAGAGTACGACGAGACGGCTGGCTGGTTAGAAAGAGTGTCATATGAGAAAAAAATTGATTTCATTTAATGGTGTTTAACGGCCTGTCAACAGCTGAGGGAATTTTAGGCCGGGGAATATCCCAAAATCAGAACTGATTATTTACGGAAAAAACATTTTGTTCAGCCCTAAAATGTAAGAAATCGCATGGACTGAATTCATTACGGTACTTAACCCTTTCAACACTACACCCCCTATTGCAGTGTTTGCAAACAGTGTAGATGAGATGAGCCGGCTTTAAAAAAAAATGGACTTAGTAGTAACAAATATCATTTTTTGACAATTGGACTGGTTGGCAAATAAACATATCATCACAGCCCATTGCAGTAGTTTAAGGTTGACTATACACACATCATATGGAATGGAGATGATTCTGAAGTGCTGTCAAAACATGTTTTTATTGAGAAATAAGGCAATATATAAACGCAAAAGCAGACAACAATTGTTGTGCGTAGTGGTCTAAGGGTTAACGTGACAGGAGTGCTGTAGATAACTGTAACTATCATTTTCCGTAAAGAGCATGCAGGTAACATGAACATCGAAATACACAGGGCTCCACTGAGATAAGGAATTAGTAATTGAGTATTGTCACTCCATGATTTCTGAAGCAATTGAGTATTTCAAAATTGGGTAAAATCAAATCACACTACTGTTTACACATCAACAGACAGCAATTATTGAATAGTTTGCTTTGAAATGAAAACATGTCTTGGCATTGAAATACAAAGATGCGTTTTCATGGAAAATAAGAAAAAATATGATATATTTGTGGTCTGTTTATTATTTTCTGCAGCATGATTAAATGTACCACGAATTTTGTATTGCTTTTTGATACTCGCTATTCTGATTTCAATTGGGTTTTTGGGCAATTTTAATTGGGTATTTAAGCCAAAACACGCAGCTTCTTGGAGCCCTGAATACAATTACCTATCTAATACTAAATGACAGTAGGTAAGTCCATAAATTCCAATCACACGGAATATACAATTCAGAAGAATACCAAGTGATTTTGTACTCAAGAACTTGTGTGATTTTTCATGAAATATAGTCACGGAAGGTATGATATTTTCCGTAAATGATGTCGAAAGATGATAAAAAAATAATTCCGCAATGATCGATTCATTGAACTGGTTCCATAGCATAGTGGCTCACTGGAGACTGCTAATGGGTTGTGCGACCAGTGTAGATCCAGATCAGCCTGTGCATCCGCACAGTCTGATCAGGATCTGCACTGTTCGCCATTCTATCAATGAATCACCCGTCATGCTTCTAACAAAGAACATAGGTGATTATCGTGCTACAGGAGTGTGTTATTTGAGCAGGTGCTACACTGCTCACCAAATCCCATAAGCCCCATTTCTGCAGTCACAGCCACATATAATCGGGAATTAACTGTTTGGCGGGATCAAAACTGAATATTTACATTGAAAAACCCGACCTGGTGCCATAATACTCATATAAGGGGTATAACCAGATTCAACTGTCACATACAAAAAAAATTAAGAATGCCAACGACGTATGTGAGGGCGAAACATCGTCTCTAGTCGGGATACTGGTAAGGATGAATCCCGATCGTTAAATATAGGGTTAACTGTAATGTAATTTTGAAATTTGCGGCATATATCAAAAAATGATAGGTGTGAAAATCTGTTTAATGGCGACGCGCTAGCAATGCAATCGTCACACAATGGATACAGATAATATAAAAGACAGATGAAGTAGTAAAAGTCATCCGTATACAGCCGAGATTATCTAAGCTAGGGGCGGGACGTCTGGACGTTTATACTTAGCTGCCAGGTGGAGGGTTGAGGTGGTCATCAACGCGTCACTGGTGCAAACACGCGTTGTCTGTGCGTGCGTCTCTTTTTTCCGGCTCGCACAAACACAATAAACATCGATTAAATGTATGAAATATGTCTCTGGCAATCGATAAAGGTATTAGGTGTGTGAATATACTCACTTCAAATCGCTGTTTCAAGTATTTATTGAGTTATTCGCGTTTTGATTACTCCATCCAAAGCGAAAGTTGCGTGTACGAAAGAATCTCACACAGAATCGGAGGCCGTCCGGCTGGATTATCGGTCATATTTGGCCGATAGCTGATCGCCAGCTCAAACTAAAGTCGTACACCATGATCATATACATTAGAGACTCCAACCATACAAAGTTCGTCCAATTGTGATCGTTCGTCCGATCTAAAAAACACTTTTTTGTCTTATTTCGTTCATTATCTGGAACTGGGTCAATGCACCATCTTCCATAATACAACCGGAAGCGTCTATGTAAAGAACATCTCTGATTGGCTAAATCTAAACTGTATGACGTCATTCAACCTATTTCGGGATTGCGGAAGACATAATCTGATAGTACGTAAATCATGAATGAAAGTGGAAAAAAGGTGTTTTTTAGATCGGTGAATGATCACAATTGGACGAACTTTGTATGGTTGGAGTTGCTAATGTATATGGTCATGGTGCACCACTTTAGTTTGAGCTGTCGATCAGTTATTGGTCAAATATGACCGATAATCCACGCCGGACGGCCTTCGATTCTGTGTGAGATTCTTTCGTACACGCAACTTTCGCTTTGGATGGGTAATCAAAACGCGAATAACTCAATAAATACTTGAAACAGCGATTTGAAGTGAGTATATTCACACACCTAATACCTTTATCGATTGCCAGAGACATATTTCATACATTTAGTCGATGTTTATTGTGTTTGTGCGAGCCGGAAAAAAGAGGGCTCTTTCTATAATAGCGCTATTTATAGTCACCTTGAATTAACGTATAGTACTGTACGAGACCAAGTGGGTGGGGTAATGGGATTTTTTTTAATAGGCATTTTTTTGGTGTCATAGGTCCGAGTCTTCCACCTGTGTGCCAGTCTGTCGCACATTACACACTGTTCTACACGCTTGTCCCGCGCACCGCCAGGGGCGGCGGAAGCGGGGGGCCGGGGGCCTAGGTTACCCCCCCCCAATAATTCTGTAAATTTTGGATTTTTTATTCTAATATATTTGTGTAATCATGAGTACTGGGAACTTTGCTGAGAACTTTGCTGAGAATGCAGGAAATGGCGTTTCACACCACTTGGATTTCAAAAATTACCGGGGGGGGGGGGGGGGTGGGGGGGCATGCCCCCGGACACCCCTAGCTCTATCGGGCCCTTCGGGCCCTCAACATTGGGCCCCCCCCCCAATAATGTTCGGCTTCCGTGTTGCCACATTTACATGAGACCGGGTGACTGACTGCGGGTTTACACTGGCCAGAAAGCTAAACCGGCGACAGAATCATGTTCCACATTTCACCACTCCGTCCAAGTTGTCAGCGCGAGAGCACACTTAGGTTTACCGTTTATGACGTTTATCTGACATTGTGACGTCATACATAGTCATACATACATACATACATACTTGACGTCATATGACAATTAACATCATCCCAATCTGAATGGTCGATGACGCGCATACTTGCACATTGATGTATACATAATAAACAGAGACGGTTCAAATGGGTGGTCGCAGTTGCACTTTTATTGATAAATAAACCACACTGACAATAAGAATATCTGATCACAATTATACTATCACGGAGTAATACTGCAGAGACGGTTCAAATGGGTGATCACATTTGCACTTTCATGGCGAAATACAACTTGTCGCGATTATACTTGCACGGAGAAATACAGCTGAGACGGTTCAAATGGGTGATCACATTGGCACTTTCATGGAGAAATACAACTTGTCGCGATTATACTTGCACAGAGAAATACAGCTGAGACGGTTCAAATGGGTGATCACATTCGCACTTTCATGGAGAAATACAACTGCGCGATTATACTTGCACAGAGAAATACAGTAGAGACGGTTCAAATGGGTGGTCACATTCGCACTTTCATGGAGAAATACAACTTGTCGCGATTATACTTGCACAGAGAAATACAGTAGAGACGGTTCAAATGGGTGGTCACATTCGCACTTTCATGGAGAAATACAACTTGTCGCGATTATACTTGCACAGAGAAATACTGCAGAGACGGTTCAAATGGGTGATCACATTCGCACTTTCATGGAGAAATACAACTTGTCGCGATTATACTTGCACGGAGAAATACAGCTGAGACGGTTAAAATGGGTGGTCACATTCGCACTTTCATGGAGAAATACAACTTGTCGCGATTATACTTGCACAGAGAAATACGCTGAGACGGTTAAACAAATGGTGGTCACATTGGCACTTTCATGGAGAAATACAACTTGTCGCGATTATACTTGCACAGAGAAATACAGCTGAGACGGTTCAAATGGTGGTGGACATTGGCACTCATGGAGAAATACAACTTGTCGCAATTATACTTGCACAGAGAAATACAGCTGAGACGGTTCAAATGGGTGATCACATTCGCACTTTCATGGAGAAATACAACTTGTCGCGATTATACTTGCACAGAGAAATACAGCTGAGACGGTTCAAATGGGTGATCACATTTGCACTTTCATGGAGAAATACAACTTGTCGCGATTATACTTGCACAGAGAAATACAGTAGAGACGGTTCAAATGGGTGGTCACATTCGCACTTTCATGGAGAAATGCAACTTGTCGCGATTATACTTGCACAGAGAAATACAGTAGAGACGGTTCAAATGGGTGGTCACATTCGCACGTTCATGGAGAAATACAACTTGTCGCGATTATACTTGCACAGAGAAATACTGCAGAGACGGTTCAAATGGGTGATCACATTCGCACTTTCATGGAGAAATACAACTTGTCGCGATTATACTTGCACAGAGAAATACTGCAGAGACGGTTCAAATGAGTGGTCACATTGGCATTTTCATCGAGAAATATAACTTGTCGCAATTATTATACTTGCACTGAGATAAATACCGCAGAGACCGGTTCAAATTTGTGGTCACAATGGCACTTTCATGGAGAAATACAACTTGTCACGATTATACTTGCACGGAGAAATACCGCAGAGACGGTTCAAATGGGTGGTCACAGTGGCACTTTCATGGAGAAATACAACTTGTCGCGATTATACTTGCACGGAGAAATATCGCAGAGACGGTGTAAATGGGTGGTCACATTTGCACTTTCAACAAGAAATAGAGCTTGTCATGATTATACGTGCGTGGAGAAATAATGCACAGAGATGGTTCAAATGAGTGGTCACATTGGCACTTTCATTGAGAAATACAACTTGTCGCGATTATACTTGCGTGGAGAAATAATGCACAGAGACGGTTCAAATGAGTGGTGATATTGGCACTTTCATTGAGAAATACAACTTGTCGCGATTATACTTGCGTGGAGAAATAATGCACAGAGACGGTTCAAATGGGTGCTCACATTGGCACTTTCATTGAGAAATACAACTTGTCGCGATTATACTTGCGTGGAGAAATAATGCACAGAGACGGTTCAAATGAGTGGTGATATTGGCACTTTCATTGAGAAATACAACTTGTCGCGATTATACTTGCGTGGAGAAATAATGCACAGAGACGGTTCAAATGGGTGCTCACATTGGCACTTTCATTGAGAAATACAACTTGTCACGATTATACTTGCGTGGAGAAATAATGCACAGAGACGGTTCAAATGATTGGTCATATAATTATGCACTTTCACGGAGAAATAAAACTTGTCACGATTATACTTGCGTGGAAAAATAATACACAGAGATGGTTCAAATGAGTGGTCGCATTTGCACTTTCATGGAGAAATAAAACTTGTCTCGATTATACTTACGTGGAGAAATACCACACAGAGACGGTTCAAAACGGCGCTCACATTTGCACTTTCGTGGAGAAAGAGTCTATCCCGGAGTGATGATGCACGAGAAAATGGGCCTTCTCATTTTACTGTGACTGGTCAGTTCACATAGGAAAAGAATGAACCTAATCCGGTCAAGATGGAAAACCCATAATCCGGTCAACCAATTAAACAGGGAGGAAAATGACCCCAATAATCGTGTTCCAATCCACAAGAAAAGGGACCTTATATGCGATTGGTCCAGTACAATAAACAGGAAAAATGACACATAATCCGGTGTCAATCCACAAGAAAATGGGGGTGGGCCTTATACTGCGAATGGTCAAGTAAAGAAAATAAACAGGAAAAATGACCCATAATCCGGTGTCAATCCACAAGAAAAGGGGCCTTATACTGTGACTGGTCCAGTTCAATAAACAGGAAAATGTTCCATATCCCGGTGTCAATCCACCAGAAAAGGGGCCTTATACTGTGACTGATCCAGCACAAAAAAACAGGAAAATGCCCCATATCCCGGTGTCAATCCACAAGAAAAAGGGCCTTATTCTGTGACTGGCCCAACACAATAAACAGGAAAATGCCCCATATCCCGGTGTCCATCCGCAAGAAAAGGTGCCTTATACTGTAATGGTCCATGGTCCAGCAACTAAACAGGAAAACTGCCCCATATCCCGGTGTCAATCCACAAGAAAAGGGACCTTATACTGTGACTGGTCCAACACAATAAACAGGATGTTGCCCCATATCCCGGTGTAAATCCACAAGAAAAGGGGCCTTATACTGTGACTGGCCCAACACAATAAACAGGAAAATATCCCATATCCCGGTGTAAATCCACAAGAAAAGGGGCCTAATACTGTGACTGGTCCAGCACAATAAACAGGAAAATATCCCATATCCCTAGGTGTCAATCACAAGAAAACGGGCCTTATACTAGTCTCCATATATGGCTCATTTGCCTGTTTTTTTCGGCTGGACCAGGTCTCATTAGTTGCCCCCTTTTTTCTTGTGGATTGACTCTGGTTATGACTCATTTTCCTGTTTATTGTGCTGGACCAGTGACTAGCATAAGGCCCCTTTTCTTGCTGTTTGATTCCGGGATAGGGCTCATTTTCCTATACATTTTTCTGGACCATTGACAGTATAAGGCCCCTTTCCTTGCGGATTGACGCCGGGATACTGGACATTTTCATGTTTATTCTTCTGGACCATTGACAGTATAAGTTCCCTTTTCTTGCGGCTTGACGCCGGTATATAGGGCATTTTCCTATACATTGTTCTGGACCATTGACAGTATAAGGCCCCTTTTCTTGTGAATTGACGCCTGATATGGGGCATTTTCCTGTTTATTGTGTTGGACCAGTCACAGTATAAGGCCCCTTTTCTTGTGAATTGATGTCGGGATATAGGGCATTTTCCTGTACATTGTTCTGGACCATTGACAGTATAAGGCCCCTTTTCTTGTGAATTGACGCCGGATATGGGGCATTTTCCTGTTTATTGTGTTGGACCAGTCACAGTATAAGGCCCCTTTTCTTGTGAATTGACGCCGGGATATACGGCATATTCCTGTACATTCTTCTGGACCATTGACAGTCTTAGTCCCCCTTTCTTGCGGATTGACGCCGAGATACTGGACATTTTCATGTTTATTCTTCTGGACAGTATAAGGCCCCTTTTCTCATGGATTGACTCCGGGATATGGCTATTTCTCGATGAAAGTGCAAATGTGACCACCTATTTGAACCGTCTCATTGCATTATTTCTCCGTACAAGTATAATCGCGACAAATTGTATTTCTCGATGAAAGTGCGAATGTGACCACCCATTTGAACCGTCTCTGCAGTATTTCTCCGTGCAAGTATAATCGCGACAAGTTGTATTTCTCCATGACAGTGCAAATGACACAACCAATTAGAACCGTCTCTGTCATTTATTTTTCAGCGCAGGGATAATAGTGACAAGTTGTATTTCTCGATAAAATTGCGAATGTGACCACCCATTTGAACCGTCTCTGCAGTATTTCTCCATGCAAGTATAATTGCGACAAGTTGTATTTCTCCATGACAGTGCAAATGACACAACCCATTAGAACCGTCTCTGTGATTTATTTTTCAGCGCAAGGATAATAGTGACAAGTTGTATTTCTCGATGAAAGTGCGAATGTGACCACCCATTTGAACCGTTTCTGTGCGTTATTTCTCCGTGGTAGTATAATTGTGATCAGATATTCTTATTGTCAGTGTGGTTTATTTCTCAATAAAAGTACAACTGCGATCACCCATTTGAACCGTCTCTGTTTATTATGTATACATCAATGTGCAAGTATGCGCGTCATCGACCTTTCAGATTGCGATGACGTTAATTGTCATATGACGTCAAGTATCTGATTCAGTCACGTTGATCACTGGCCGAATGGCCAGACAGTGTATGCACTGATCAAAATGCTCGGGCGCGAATACGTGTCTGTGGTAACCGTATCATGGTGGTCAGGTACATTTTGTCAGACGGGTCCCGTCTAAAGTATAATATTAATAACGTTGGTCTATAGTAGATTAACGATCCCATAATAATCCGATACGGAATGAGAATCGCCTCCCTCGTATAAAACAGCAGAACAAAACGGCGACTCTGTGGCCGAATGTAGGTCTTCCTGGTAATTAATTAATTAATATTAATTATAATTAATATGGTCGATTTTACTAGTCTGGAGAAAAAACAACAACACTAGAAGAGTAATGCAGCCAGGCGTAGCTGCTGTATGTGCACTTTGTAGAACATTCGGTGAATGTCGAACACAGCCGCGTTACGTGGATCCACAAAAACAACAACACTAGAAGAGTAATGCAGTCAGGCGTAGCTGCTGTATGTGCACTTTGTAGAACATTCGGTGAATATCGAACACAGCCGCGTTACGTGGATCCACAAAAACAACAACACTAGAAGAGTAATGCAGTCAGGCGTAGCTGCTGTATGTGCACTTTGTAGAACATTCGGTGAATATCGAATCACAGCCGCGTTACGTGGATCCGCAAAAACAACAACACAGAAGTAATGCAGTCAGGCGTAGCTGCTGTATGTGCACTTTGTAGAACATTCGGTGAATGTCGAACACAGCCGCGTTACGTGGATCCGCAAAAACAACAACACTAGAAGAGTAATGTAGTCAGGCGTAGCTGCTGTATGTGCACTTTGTAGAACATTCGGTGATGTCGAACACAGCCGCGTTACGTGGATCCGCAAAAACAACAACACATAGAGTAATGCAGCCAGGCGTAGCTGCTGTATGTGCACTTTGTAGAACATTCGGTGAATGTCGACACAGCCGCGTTACTGGATCGCAAAAACAACAACTAGAAGAGAATGTAGTCAGGCGTAGCTGCTGTATGTGCACTTTGTAGAACATTCGGTGAATGTCGAACACAGCCGCGTTACGTGCATCCGCAAAAACAACAACACTAGAAGAGTAATGCAGTCAGGCGTAGCTGCTGTATGTGCACTTTGTAGAACATTCGGTGAATGTCGAACACAGCCGCGTTACGTGGCATCCGCAAAAATAAACAACAACACTAGAAGAGTAATGCAGTCCAGGCGTAGCTGCTGTATGTGCACTTTGTAGAACATTCGCGGGTGAATGATCGAACACAGCCGCGTTACGTGGAATCCGCAAAAAACAACAACACTAGAAGAGTAAGCTGCCAGGCCGTAGGCTGCTGTTATGTGCACTTTGTAGAAACTCGGTGAATGTCACACAGCCGCGTTTGTGGATCCGCAACAACAATTCACTAGAAGAGTAAGCAAGCCAGGCGTAGCTGCTGTAATGTGCACTTTGTAGAACGTTCGTGAATATGAACACAAGCCCGCGTGTGGATCCGCAAAAACAACAACACTAGAAGAGTAATGCAGTCAGGCGTAGCTGCTGTATGTGCACTTTGTAGAATATTCGGTGTAATTGTTCGAACAGAGCCGCGTTACGTGGATCCGCAAAAACACAACACTAGAAGAGTAATGCAGCCAGGGCGTAGCTGCTGTATGGTGCACTTTGTAGAACATTCGGTTGAATATCGAACAACAGCCGCGTTACCGTGGATCCGCTTTAAAAAAAACAACAACACTAGAAGAGTAATGTAGTCAGGCGTAGCTGCTGTATGTGCACTTTGTAGAACATTCGGTGAATGTCGAACACAGCCGCGTTACGTGGATCCGCAAAAACAACAACACTAGAAGAGTAATGCAGTCAGGCGTAGCTGCTGTATGTGCACTTTGTAGAATATTCGGTGAATGTCGAACAGAGCCGCGTTACGTGGATCCGCAAAAACAACAACACTAGAAGAGTAATGCAGCCAGGCGTAGCTGCTGTATGTGCACTTTGTAGAACATTCGGTGAATATCGAACACAGCCGCGTTACGTGGATCCGCAAAAACAACAACACTAGAAGAGTAATGTAGTCAGGCGTAGCTGCTGTATGTGCACTTTGTAGAACATTCGGTGAATGTCGAACACAGCCGCGTTACGTGGATCCGCAAAAACAACAACACTAGAAGAGTAATGCAGCCAGGCGTAGCTGCTGTATGTGCACTTTGTAGAACATTCGGTGAATGTCGAACACAGCCTGCGTTACGTGGATCCGCAAAAAGTCAGCGGCTGCACATTAAGCCTTTAATATTTATATTTTCAATAATTTTTATTTTTTCAAATATCCGCTGTCCAAATGTCAGTTTCCTTTTAAATGACCAGTGTAACATTTCTCCTACGTTTATTTATTTTACCACATTTTGCGAGACGGTCACAATTGACTGTCCACCCAATCGCTACCTGCCGGAGTGCAATCCCGGTGTTGCCAGTATTAACTCCGCAACGCGTATTTCCAATATTTCCAAATCACCGCCGCCATTTTGCGTGCATTAAAGCACTTTACTCACAAAATCGCCGCCCCCAGGTAAGCCAGCCACTTTCAGCAATCAATATTCGCCAGCTCTTTCCAACTGCAACGTCTCGAAGCAACAGGCGAGGGCCTCGCACAAAATCCTCACACAGAAACCAGTTCCCATGATCCATGTGCACTCGCTGTACCTTACCCCACCCACGGCCGTTCGCTTAGTAGTCTTCTTGCTTGCCTGAGTGCCGCACTTTATTCTCTCTTTCCCAAATTATTATTATCAATATTCCAACCATTGCCACTATTTCTTTTTTATCCCGTCAATACAGTGCGTATGTGCCGTGAAACACGGTGCCGTGAAACACGGTGCCGTGAAACATTTTTGATATCCAGTGAATACTATTTTTGCATTTTACAGCCATTTGAAGGTGTTGACGGGATAAATAGAATAGTAGGTTAGTGCCGTGAATGGGAAAACATATCTGGCGCGGCACGGAAACGGGATGTGCTCGGCAGAGCCTCGCCCATCCAGTTTCCTGAGCCTTGCCATATATGTTTTCCCATTCACGGCACTAACCTACTATTCTCAAAATCCAGCCAGCCGTCTCGTCCTACTCCGCCGCGCCCGATCGAAATCCGCTGTATGCACCCGTCGTCACGTGACCGATAGCGGTGCGCGCGACGAGCGTGTAGAGCAGTGTGTAATGTGCGACACGCTGGCAGGCAGTTGCCGTGTTGCAGTCGGCCAGGCAACATACATGTACGGCCTCCGCCCGCTTGGTCAGTCTACACCATGCTGCGCAGCGTACGTGCATCCATACGGGACGGATGTAACGGGTGCCCGTGGGTGGACAGCAGGCAGGCAATTCCATCACGATCGACGTGTGCATGCAGCAGATGGACCATGTTTTGTTACTTGCCAGTGTAACCAGTGGCCGGCCGGCCGGCTGGCTGGCAGATTCCTCCTTGTGACGGGCGGCCCTCCCTCGGACCAGTGACGTGTTGATGGATGGCCACCTCACCTGTACCAGCTCCGTCTGGTAGCTGAGGTATGAATTCCCCCCCCCCCCATCCCGTCCCGTCCCACCGCCACCCCCACACCGCCATCCCCACCCCACACCACAGCCCCACACCACAGCCCCACCCAGAAAAAATGTTAACAGTATATGTTCAGACCACGCGTCTCGTACTCGTTTCTCCATTTCTCTTTCAAAGTGCCAGTAGGGCCTATATGTTCTTGCCACTCATTTGAACCGTCATAAAATAGTTTTGTTTCTTTCATTTCTCTTTCAAGATGCCACTGTCTGTTTATGACACTCATTGGAACTGTCGTACACTATACCTATAAAGAACAGTTTCTGCCTACTGAGTGGGCATGTACCTTTACGGCCATACACACTTATTTTAAACCAGCCCCAGTCCCACCTCCACTCACAATGTTTGCTGTATTGCTGGCAGGGCTGTAGAATTACAGCAGAACCCAATTAATGCTTGATCATTGCTCCCAATTAACTTTCTCATTTTTTGTCACGAAACCTGAAACGCTTATTTATTATTTAATTCCCGCCCGTAGTGTAATCATTCTTTTCTTGCCTTTTTTATGCCCCCGCCACCGAATGGTCAAATGCAGAAATGGGCATTATGGGTTTTGCAACCTGTGTATATCCACATCAGCTTGTGCATCCACACATTCTAATCAGGATCTGCACTGTTAGCTATTCCACCAATGCAACAGCTGTCATGTTTTTAACAAGCCATATAGATCATTACCATGCTACGGGAGTGTACGTACTGTTTAATCAGCAGCTATATAAATTTGGTCACAAATCCTGTAAGCCTCATTTCTCCAGTCACATTCACATATAAAAAACTGTGCATCAGTTGTAATCAGCTGTAATCAGCATCATCCATTAAACTCGGTGACTGGTTTCATAATCGGCATAACCGCATAACCTTGTTTGTTATGAAATCAGTAAACTTGTTTAATAAATATTGTATTAAATCATCACTCATGCAGATCTTCTATATATTAATGTTCTTCACTGATTTCATTTATTTTTTATTTTCCATTCTTCTCATCCTCGCTAACTGCCTGTACTGACTACTGTAGGTGGTGTTGGGCACGAAGGTCAACACGGACTTCTCGTCGCGTGGCTGCTTCATCATGCACGCGGGCGGCAAGTCGATCTGCAAGTCCATGACGATAGTTGTGCCCCCCCCCCCCCGACAGCAGGATGAGGCGTTTTAATTTGGATAGTGTGGACTTGAAATCTTTGTTACAACTGTATTATGTAGCTATGACTTATTTGTGGAATTCATTCTGTGAGTTGGGACGCAGTTCTCTCGGGGATCTCGAAACCGATTTATTTCTATGAAATTCCCTGCGGGGATCTAGACACTGACTTGGCATTTTGTTTGTGGAAAACAACATGGTGGATCGCCATAGTGACTGGTACAGAAGAATGTATTCCACTTACCCGTTCTATCGACCAATTGGAATGTATTTGCCAACAAAGATGCGATGCCCTTGTTCACATAGTCACATGTGTACATGTAACTCGGGGATTAGCCTCGTAATAACAATGCCCTTGTTCACATAGTCACATGTAGTACATGTAACTCGGGGATTAGCCTCGTAATAACGATGCCCTTGTTCACATAGTCGCATGTGTACATGTAACTCGGGGATTAGCCTCGTAATAACAATGCCCTTGTTCACATAGTCACATGTGTACATGTAACTCGGGGATTAGCCTCGTAATAACGATGCCCTTGTTCACATAGTCACATGTGTACATGTAACTCGGGGATTAGCCTCGTAATAACGAGGCCCTTGTTCACATAGTCACATGTGTACATGTAACTCGGGGATTAGCCTCGTAATAACGAGGCCCTTGTTCACATAGTCACATGTATACATGTAACTCGGGGATTAGCCTCGTAATAACAATGCCCTTGTTCACATAGTCGCACATGTACATGTAACTCGGGGATTAGCCTCGTAATAACGATGCCCTTGTTCATAGTCACATGTGTACATGTAACTCGGGGATTAGCCTCGTAATAACAATGCCCTTGTTCACATAGTCACATGTGTACATGTAACTCAGGGATTAGCCTCGTAATAACGATGCCCTTGTTCACATAGTCACATGTGTACATGTAACTCAGGGATTAGCCTCGTAATAACGATGCCCTTGTTCACATAGTCACAGTGTGTACTATGTAACTGATTGAGCCTCAGTAATAACAATGAACCCTTGTTGCACATAGTCACATATGTGTACATGTAACTCGGGGATTAGCCTAGTAATAACGATGCCCTTGTTCATAATCACATGTGTACATGTAACTCGGGGATTAGCCTCGTAATAACGATGCCCTTGTTCACATAGTCACATGTGTACATGTAACTCGGGGATTAGCCTCGTAATAACGATGCCCTTGTTCATAGTCACATGTGTACATGTAACTCGGGGATTAGCCTCGTAATAACGATGCCCTTGTTCACATAGTCACATGTGTAGTACATGTAACGTGGCGACTTTTTACTTACAAAATACTTGCATATTGCAGTTGAAATCAAGCAGCTTGATTCGCTGAGACTGAGTTTCGCTACGGCTCAGGCTCAGGCAATCAGGTTGCATGTTGACAGTGCCAATATATGTTCAGAAACGTTGCGTCCGGGTATGACGTCGCAGGGGTTTCTTGAGTATTATCTCCCCATTTTGTGTATATTTTCGTAAAACGTATTGGCACACATACACATCCTCCTGTGTTAATCTTGCTAAGATTATCAACATTTCTGAACATCTATAGTGGGTGGTTGGTGGGAGGACGCGATGAGTAATTTAATGATCGGGGTTCATCCTTACCGGAATCCACCATCCTGACTGGAGACCTGGGACCCGTTTCACTTAACTTTGTATGACTAAAATGTTTGTAAGTGCAAATTTAGGATCATCTGGAAATTGCAATTGATGAATGTACATTTATTGAGTAGCCTATGCTCAATAAACGTAAATCCAATAACTGTTTACAAGAAAACATTGTTAATGTGAGATTTACGGAATATCATAATTTTGCACTTACGTACATTTTAGTCGTACGAAGTTTAGTGAAACGGCCCCCCAGGTTTGGCCCTCAAGTACGTCTTTGGCTTTCTTGTATTTGAGAATTGAATCTTATAAGAGTAATCCAACTGGTATTACTTTCAGGGGAAGGGGCCAGCTGACTTTGATGTGCTATGAACCTGGCACCAGGTCAGGCTATTCTATTTATATATTTATCTCGTTGTAAACATTCCGTTCTGATTTGGGGATTTTCCCACCAATGCAGCAGGTTAAATACGGGATCGAACATGTTGGCCCGGCCTTAAATCACCTTAGCTGTTGATAGGCTGTTAAACATCAATGAACAAACAAACAAAATGAACATCTATTGGCAATGCCTACTCGCAATCTAGCAATTTTATAGTCGTAGCACAGCTCAGGCTCAGCCAATCAAACTACTTGATTTCAAGCACAATAAAGAAATTGAAAATTAACCCTTTAGACCGCTAATTTTTTGTTTTTTTTTGTCGTCTGCTGTTTATTTTCTATTTTCCATTTTTATTATCAAAAACATGCTTTGACAGCACTTTAGAATAATTGACACCATGCTTTGACAGCACTTCAGAATCATTTCCATTGGAAATGATTCTGAAGTGCTGTCAAACCATGTTTTTATTGGGAAATAAGGCAAGATATAAAAGCAACAGCAGACAACAATTGTTGTGAGTAGCGGTCTAAGGGTTAATCTTGGCAGGTACATGTAGATACTTTGGGAAATCGTGTTACTTCACATAGTAGCGTGTACATGGTGTAATATGGTGATTTATTTCCCACATCTGGTACCGCTTACTGACTCTTGTAATTGAAAAAAAATGTTAAAGCCAGGATGGGCAATTAAAGCCGATAACATTAATTTTATCCCAGAACTGTATACAATGTATATAATATTTCCGAGATTTGAGATCCAAGATCTGATGGTGTTGTTGTGTGGGGGTGGCTTGTCGTGAGCATGTGACAAGATCTGATGGTGTTGTGTGGGTGGCTTGTCGTGAGCATGTGACAAGATCTGATGGTGTTGTGTGGGTGGCTTGTCGTGAGCATGTGACGATGGATTCAGAATCACGGTAACCCTGGTGTTTATCTTCGGGTAAACATAAAAACATCTAGTCGTTTCTGTAAATATTCAGTTCTGATCTTCGGATTTTCCCCATCCATGCAGGTGAAATATTGGATTCCACCACATTAGCCTGGCATAAGCTAAACCTTAGCTGTTGACAGTCATTTAACACCATTAAATAAATAAATAAACTTTCGGGAGAAAATATGTACAATTTCAGGTATTTGTCTTTGCAAGCAGTTAAATACTTTCGATAAAATAATCCACGATAGTTAAATAATAACCGGTATCTGCATCTCGTTATTGGCAAATATTTTGAAATTGCTGCCATTTTATGCCACAGACTCTGGAAAACAGGGGAAAATGCAAACATAAATTCCCTGGGAAAAATCTGGGAATTTTACTTTGATATTAGCCAGTGATTAAAATGTTAAAAAGAACATTTCTTATTGAAAGTTTATGATATTTATATAGCAACACAATCGAATGTCATGGCGATGGGTAATTTAACGATCGGGGTTCATCCTTACCAGAATTCCGACTGGAGACCTGGTTTGGCCTTCACATACGTCTTTGGCATTTTATATGTGACAGTTGAATCTGGTTATACATACCCCTTATGTGTGTATTACGATTATTCGTAATCCTATTTCAGGGGAAGTGGCCAAGTGGCTTTGGTGTGGTATGGACCTGGCACTAGGTCATGTTATTCTAATTTCAGGGCTGAATATATTTTTTCTGGATGTAAATATTCCGTTCTGATTTTGGGTTAACTCTGCATGCTAGCGGCGAAAATATCCGCCAAGCGAATTAGGAGTATGTTTTATTTCTTTCTGTAAATATATCTTGAAATTTCATTAGAATTGTGTCCTCCAGACACAATTCTAATGAAATTCCAAGACATATTCATAACATTTATAAGGAGAAATAAAAGAAAATATAATGAATTGTCATCTGCTATTTTTGAACTAATTATAGCTCACACATTTCCCAGCATGCAAAGAGTTAAACAAACAATGAAATGTAAACATTTGCGGTGGAGTATTTGTATTTGAAAAGTATATGGCCACCTAGATCATGTCCCACTCTGAAGGCCACCTAGACCACCTAGATCATGTCCCACACTGAAGGCCACCTAGATCATGTCCCACACTGAAGGCCACCTAGATCATGTCCCACAATGAAGGCCACCTAGATCATGTCCCACACTGAATGACATGTTGCTCATTTATATTCATCTTCATATTAATGTTTTTACCCTAGCGGGCCTATAAGTATACCAGCCTGACATGGCGTTGTTTACATACTTTGTTTATATAAACATTGGTGTATACATAAACATGGAATTCCTGTAGGTATGTCCCTGTTTATTATGGCGCGTCGCTATAGTCATGATCGATATATTGCGATAGACAAAACAGTTTCTCATACTGGAGCAGTGGGTAAACTGGCGGCCAACGGTGGCACTTGATTTTAATTTTGCACTGCATGCATTCGATCCTCACTTTGGCCATTATATATATATTATTTTTTTTTTCAAATAGTGTTTTTGTCTTCTTTTTCTTTTTAATGCATCTTTATTACATGTAACAACAATTGACATGGTAATTATGAACCACATGCATCCACGTTTATTTATGTATTTGTTTATTATCTGAAGTGAGAGGTTTATTTTCGACATGGTGTTCTCCGTAACATATTTGCATTTGTAGTGAGTCGAGGTGGACTTTCACAATAACACACGAATGTGCAGAATGCATTTCACAATGATTAGGTTCAAAGTGAAGTGTTTTATAATGTTGTGTAAAAGTAAATGCACGACTGTTTCGGGATATGTGCGTTACCTCTGGCGCCAAAATATAAAAGTAAAAGCGACAGAAAAATGTATGTCTTTGGCAGGATTCGAACTCACGACCGTCCGATCAACAAACAGCAGATCTATCCACAAGACCACTAAACGATTTTACTATTAATAGCAATTCTATCGAATGTTAATGCGTTTGCGCTGGTATACAAATACCATGTCTACAACATATGACGTAAACTATTTAAAAATAGCACGTGTTTACAATAATATTTACAATAATAACGCGCCAGCTCAAAGCGGTACACCTCTATTCATCTGATTGCCTACCACTTACATGTATAGCATACTATTTTACTATTATTTTCTTCATTGCTTGGCCCTAAATGATACTCTTTTGTGTTGATGGGCCGTTAAGCACCATTCCATTCAATTCCCACACTTAATGTATCAACAATACTCATAATTGCCTGTACGGTCATTTGCTCTGAACTTTTAGTCAATTTTCGACGTCATTTACGGAAAATATCGTCAATTTTGTAAATAGTTTTCGTGAGATAACGCACATCTTCTGAGGTAAAAAATCACATGGCCTGTCTCATATTTACACGGAAAGTTAACAGAAGTTAACTCTTTGCATGCTGGGAAACTTGTGGGCTATAAATATTTCAAAACTAGCGGACAAAAATTCCTCATATTTTCTTGTATTTCTCCCCGTAAATATCATGAATATGTCTTGGGGAATTTCATTAGAATTGCGTCCTGAGGACTCAATTCTAATGAAATTTCAAGACATATTTACAGAGAGAAATAAAACATATACTCCTAATTCCTTTGGCGGATGTTTTCGCCGCTAGCATGCAAAGAGTTAAAGGTACATGCCCACTCAGTAGTAAGTCCTAGTTAAGAGATAATATCTCCTAATTAGGAGCTAATTTGGAGATAGTATCTCCTAACTAGGACGTACTATATCATAATTAATGGAGTACTAGGACTTACTATCTCCTAATTAGGACATAGTATCTCCTAATTAGAAGATAATTATATTTTAGCATTGGCACCAGGACGCTTCCATAGCAAACCGTGTTTTCGACTTTGTTGGATCAGCTGATTGCTGCAGATGCGCGTCTTGTTGGGCGGTGCAAGCGTCTCGGGATTGATGTGCTCCGGTTCAGGTTAGAGGATACCAAATGGTGCGAAATCGCACAGGGTGTATGCAAAAATGGTCCGGTATAAAAAAATAGTGCGGGTGTTTTGAGGTCACGGACACCGTTTGCTTGCAAATCTTGATCCATTACTCTTCAGTTTCACTGGAGGAACATTTTGGGGTGTTTTTAACACCAGTTTTCAGCATATTTGTAGCATTTAAAAGAAAACACTGAACCTGTTGGTCACGTGATGTAAACAGAGTTTCCGTGGCCAAAAAATGTAAACAATATTGGGGGATATGGCAATGTTGGATTTTTCTTTCTTAGGAGTAAGTGAACCTATTGTTTAGTTTCATTCAGAACCAGTACAGACTGGCTGCAGGTCATGTACAAGTGGGTCCCACAGCATCCATACGCATAGTGAAAGTAGGAGAGACTGGCCTTATTGGATGGCATTACGTTAAATTGTATAGTAAAACTATTTGGTGGTGTCTAACCTTCAGCAGCAACCGCCCACTCTATCGCTTCGACAGTCATTAACAGTTCCTAATCAGTTTGAAAATTCAAATATAATACTGCCCTCGTCGACCACAAATGAGCCGAAAATTAAGTTGGACAAATTTGGTTCAGGATCCGCCATTGTTTATAAATGCGCGTAGGGATACATAACACGTGGTGATTATGCAGTGGCGAAAACGAGGCTCAAGAATCACAGTCTTGTAAAACGTTATATACTGTGATTTTTCATATTTTATTGGCTGTGATTACCATTGACCAATCAGATGCGTGTAATATATTTTCAGTGCATTAACATAAGTTTGTTTTATGTTCGTTTTCCGAAATTGCAAAAGAGGAATAATTGAGAGTAACACACATTTCAATAAATATGTTACATTTATCTTGTGAAATGAGATTTGACTTGTTTATGAAATGTGTTTTTATCCCGTCAACACAGTGCGTATGTGCCGTGAAACACGGTGCCGTAAAACATTTTTGATATCCTGTCAATACGACCTAATCACTGTGTATGCATTATGTGCGATTCCCTGATTTTAAGAATGCGGCTGGGATTCTTTTTTTGCATTTTAAAGCTATTTGTAGGTGTTGACGGGATAAATAGAATAGTAGGTTATTGCCGTGAATGGGAAAACTGTCTGGCGTGGCACGGAAACGGGATGGACTCGGCAGAGCCTCGCCCATCCTGTTTCCTAAGCCTTGCCAGATAGTTTTCCCATTCACGACACTAACCTACTATTCTCTATATATTCGACAATTGTGTAACATGAATTGTGTCACTGTCAAAATGTTCTATGTTTTGGCACAAGTCGAATCACTGCTTTTCTAGAGTATGTACAGTTTGTAAATAAAAAGTACAATTGTCGAATATCCAATTCCGGCGGAACAAACACTGCAGTGTTTAATGTTAAAGGTACATGCCCACTCAGTAGGCACACACTGTTCTTTATAGGAATTAAATTAGTGTATAATTGTGTCACTATTCCACCAGTTATAAAACTTACGAATGCCCGCTATACAGATGTAATCATTTAGTAATGTTTATATTACTGATAGTGACGCGCGGTATCATATGCAAACGAGGCATGATCTTTTCTAATTAGTTATACTAATTAAATGCGTCACCTGAAAAAAATAATATTTTAGACAGATTATATAACATGATCATTGCACATCAAAAAATAAATACAGAGAATAAATAGTAATATCCGTTAACATTTTAAGGAAGCACAGTTATCGCCTCTGATATCAGTGTGGAAATTTACGTCGGATATAGAATTTTTAATAATGCCAATCAATACGTGGGCTAATGGTGAATTAATGTTTATTTTGCCAGAAAATGTCTCAGATGATGTCTCTGATATAAGGAACATTTTGTGTCTACTGAGTGGGCATGTACCTTTAAATATACAAGGTAATGTCCAATAGAAGGTATACTATGCAAGTGAGACATTGTTATTATGTTATCACTGCAACAAGCGAGCGGTCACATATTCCATGTTTAAACAAATAAATATCCTGAAGAATGCACTAATTCCGTATATCAGGAAACAAATAATATACATACACGATATAATATAAGTAAGTCATCAGTATATGCTAGATGCGCACATTAACATTAACACGCGGACAGGCAATTAATTATCCACGGTAAAGGTTTTAACTAAATACCAAATAAGACATAAGCATAAAACACTGTGCATACTAGAGAACTTGACGTAACCTTTATCATGTTTATACCTGTAAACCCGAACGGTTTTGGCACCAGTTATTTATAAACGTCTTTGACAGCTAAACTACTTTCAACTGACCACCGGTCAATAATATGACGGAGTGCCATATCACTCAGCGCCCTCATTCGACCTTTTAAATATCCGGGACTACTTTTAAATTTCTTTGAGAGTCAAAATCAGTCAACTGACCGCTACTGACCACCGGTCAAGCATTGTCCGAAGCGTTCTACCTCCCATGTTCGGCATTCTAGATGCATGGGACCACTTCTAAACGACGTTGCAAGTGGAACATTACCAACTTACCGCTACTGACCACCGGTCAAGCATTGCCCGAAGCGGTCAATTTCCCTCATTACACCGTCATTACACTTCATTCATTTAAGGGTGAGAACACCTTCCATACCCGGGTCATTACACCCGAAACGATTTATACAGTGGAACCTCTCTAAACTGGACACCCTGGGAGGTCCCCAGGGTGTCCAGTTTAGTGATGTTTCACTGTAATTCAGACATATGACTAAGTCAAAGGATGTGTTTTGTGAAGTTAAACATGCATTACCACCAGATATAGTACCAATGCAGCCCATACAATTAAAGGTCCACGCCAACTCAGAAGACACACACTGTTCTTTATATCATAAACTTCATCAGAGACATTTTCTAGCAAAATAAACATTCATTCACCATTACTCCACGTATTGATTGGAATTAGTATATACATTTTTTCATCAGACGTAAATTTCCACACAAATATCAGGGGCGATAACCGCATTTACTTAACATGTTAACGGACCTCACTATTTATTATGTGTATTTATTTTTTGATGTGCAATCATCATACTTTATAATCTGTCGAAAATATTATTTTTTCACGTGACGTATTTAATTAGTATAAATAATAAAAACATGTTCGTGATATGCTACGACGTTGCAGAAAGTAGGGAGCACACTAGGTGCATTAGAATGGGGGATAACCATGCTTGTTTTATGATCTGAGAATCAGTTTTACGGCTCCGCTAACGCGTCGCCGTAAAACTGATTCACAGACCATAAAACCTCCCTCATACCGCTCCAAATCGAAAGAAAACGCAATGGCTATCCCCTAATTTAACGATCGTGATCCATCATTGCCGGAATGTCGACAGGTTCGTTTCACTAAACTTAGTAGGACTAAAATGTTCGTAAGTGTGCACCACAACATCTTCAATATAGCCTGGCTACAAAAACAGTAATTATTTTGATTCTGCTATATTTCGTTACAATTGTATGATGTTTTTAAGTACGTGGGTATGTTCATTTTTTAGTTTCAAAATCACGTCAAAACGACGTCATGTTTATTCGACGCTACGTTAACGTCAATGGGACACATGTAGTTTCATTACCATGATTACAGAACTATACATCATACTATCTGAGTATACATATTTTAACAGATCAGTAGCAAATTTAGGATCGTCTGGAAATTTAAATTCATGGATTTACATGTATTTAACATACGCAGCCTATGGTCAATAAATGTTAATCCAATAATTGTTTACAAGAAAACATTGTTAATGTGAAATATACACTCATGCATAATTTTGCACTTTGTTTTAGTCGTACGAATTTTAATGAAACGGCCCCCTGGTTTGGCGCTCGCGTACGTCTTTGGCATTCTTGTATGTGATAGTTGAATCTGGTAAAACCCATCATATAAGAGTAATACGAGTATTCCCAATCCTATTACGTGAAGTGGCCAAGTGACGGTGTGGTATGGACCTGGCACAAGGTCAGGTTATTCTAATTTCAGGGCTGTATATATTATATACAGCCCTGAAATATTAGAATAACCTTTTAGAATAGAATAGAATATTATTTGTGATGTAAATATTCCGTTCTGATTTTATAATTCCCCACCCACTGCAGCAGGTTACATGTGGGGTTGAAACCGTCGGCCCGGAATTGAATGATCTTAGTTGTTGAACATCAATAACTCCAAATAAATCTACCCATACACCGGAGTTTATGCATGTGCCTTCATGAAAACTAGACAAGGTATGGATATGGGCGTGGGATAAATTACTTGGGACTCGGTTGCCCGTATGTACGATCGATAATCCGCTGAGTGAAGCTCATGGATTATCTCCCCGTACCTGGGGCCCGTTTCATAAACTTCGTACGTGCAAATTTAGGATGGTCTGGACATTTCAATTTACATTTCATATGCAGCCTATGCTCAATAAATGTAAATCTAATATTTGTTTACAAGAAAACATTGTTAATGTGATATTTACAGACTATCATAAGTTTGCACTTACGAAAATTTTAGTCGTACGAAGTTTAGTGAAACGGCCCCCTGGTTTGTGAAAAACTCACCATCGTGATCTCGATTGATACGCGCCAATTACACACTTCCTCAAACCTGGATTTGATGCTCAAATCAGGAATCTCAAACCCGTGGTTGGGACCTTAATACATATTTTGAGGAATTATTGTGCAAATCGATAGCTCATACCCTGGTTTGTGGTTCCGGGTTGCATTTGACGCCCCATATTTTTGCAGTTTCCTGCATCGGTGTTCGGCTGTTACCTATAAGTATATGCTCTCTGGCTAACGGCATCGGTATTCGTGTTACTGCGGGCGTCCCACGTAACGCGAGAACATAAATGGTGCACTTAAGTGGAGGAAAATCGCCGTCTCTTCCCGATATGGATGGAACACCGCTAATTTCATCCGTCTCAGAATTGACTTAATTGGTCCCGACTTTCTCCCAAAGCCAAATGATCAATACCACAAAACAAGCACCGCCGACAAAACAGCATACTCAAGTTGATCTTTAACTAATGTTACGCTACCCGTAGATACCACCCGTATCATAACACCACTTGACGATCAACTGACGATCTATGCTGTGTCCAAGTCACAGCTGGTTTCCCGCTCAAGAAGAGTGCTTATTTCCTGGCGTCAACATGAAACGGGAGGCAGACGCTCGGCCGTTTCTCCAAAGCGCTTATTTTCGATTCCATCCGTCTCCGCAAAATCGATTGCTCTCTCGACTGCTCGCAGACAAAATCATATAAACTCTATTAATATTCTCGTTATATCGTGGAATCTGAACGCCAGCGTTGAAGCTAAACGCTAATGCACGTCCGCGTTAATGGCGACGGAATAAGCAAACCGGTGTCGTAAAATAAGTGGTTCCGATGCTTTGCGGGAGTGGATTATGGCGGCAGTGATATGTACATGAGGTAAGCATCGTAGATATGTTATTTATTTATTCAATAAAGGAAAGCGTCGCATTTTGTTTGTCCGAATTAATCGCTCGCGCGAGGCTAATTTATTATAAATTCAATATATGAAGTATATACTACAGCATATATTGATCTTTTTGCAACGAATATGATAGACATCAAGATGCATGATCATTTGGTTACAACAACAACAACAATGACGAAAGTGTTGAAAGCGCGCCCACTCCAAAGTAAGTATTATTTGATATTTTCATTAATATGCAACTGATTTTGATGAAATATGGCGCATCAAATGCGTCTTCATGAGCTGAATTTGGTGGTCTCGGGACCTCGGCACATACTTATGTCTATTTTGCGAAGACTCGATTTCCGTGTCACTAAACGCAGAAATCGATTCTTCGCAAAACGACAGAAGTTTGGGCCAAAGTACCGAGACCACCAAAATGCAGCTTCACAAGCGCGTTTGATGCGCCATATTTCATCAAAATGCATTATATACTAAAGACAATATACAATAATACTTACTTTGAATCGGAGGTGCTTCTGGAAGTTTCAGTAATTGTTGTTGTTGTTGTAACCGCGTGATCATGCACCTTGTATATGTTCATCGAGTGGTCTGAAATGTTCATATTTCACAATAGAAACACAGTTTCTAATTGCTAACCCGCTCCATATATACGTCTCGTAGATAACATATCGGAGGCGAATTATTGTAGCTAATATCACGAGTGACGTTATCATGATTATACATATGTATGTCATATTCGTTGGAAGACCATTATATGTATTATGGTTCACCCTGCTTTCTAAGCCAATCGCTGACCAGCATTGTGCTCCACTTATTTCACATATTGCAACGTTTCACCCCTAGGAGTTATTTATCAGGTAACCTGCCCTGTATTGACCGAATACGTACTGACTGATAACATATTTGTGTATCATGCATTGCCCTGATATAAACATCCGGGTTACAACGAAGTGAAAACGGACGGTCCATTGGTCGGATGACGTCACGTGACGTTACCGAATGACGTCAGTGTAATGAAGCAACGTAAACAAGTCCGCGTTCTGTTCATAGAATACGACGTCATCTGTGGTCATTTTCGAGCATAAAACGTTACCTGATAAATAGAATACCAGGCTAGTGTATTTTGATATCAAGTTTATCAGGCTCGGCTCGGAAACGGTAGGAATTCCTCGGCAAGCCTCGGAATTCCTACGCGTTTCCTAGCCTTGCCTGATAAACTTGATATCAAAAGACACTAGCCTAGTATTCTCTATGTATTACCAGATTTAATGATCAACTGCTCGACAGAAAATGGAAAATCAACACTTGGTTGGGAAATTATAGTATAGGCTTGGCGTAACTATAAATATGTTATTGTTCACATATTTAATTTTTAAGGAACTAAATGCTGCGGTCGCTAGTATTTAATTCCTTAACAATCCAATATGTGAGCAAGTACGTAACTATACGTATTTACCCCACCAAGCGAATTAGTCCGTTTGTAACCTGCATACCCGGTAAGAAATGTGTCTGTGCCTGAAGAAACTTATAGGTTTTGCGACCAGTGTAGATCCAGATCAGCCTGTGCATCCGCACAGTCTGATCATGATCTGCACTATTCGACATTCCATCAATGAAACACCCGTCATGTTTCTAACAATGAATATGGATCGTTATCAGGCTACAAGAGGGCGTTATTTGATCTGGAGCTACACAGGTCACAAGCCACAATCCCAATTTCTCCAGTCACAGCCACAAATATGTTTGGCATAGCAGCTTACGTGGTCGGTGCGCATATGACGATAAATACCGGAACTACTGATATTTCAATGTGGAGCGCCGTGGCGTAATGGTTAGTGGGTCGTGTGTTCGAGCCCGACTAGCGGCGTGCGGCGTGCGTTGTGTCCTTGAGCAAGACACTTTATCCACACTGCTCCAATTTACCCAGCTGTAAATGGGTACCGATAATTCGTAGTTGCTCTGTAAATACGAATTACCGGCTTCTCTAAAAATTTCTACCTCCGTTCTTTCTCCCATTACTCAAATAATTGAATTTATGTAGATTTGGCCTTCCTGGAACGCCGAATATACATGTACATAAACTAAATCATTAGAGCTAGCATTAACTATTTAGAACTAGCTCCAAATGATTTAGAGAGCGCTTCAAATGATTTGGAGCTACATTTAAGGTGGGCTATAGCATGAATATATGGATGATGATACAATAAAGAGGTATGTGAAGTTTCAAGGGTTGTGGAGATATTTGGTACTTAAAAAACTTTAACGCCAATACTCACCGATACACGGACGCACGTCAAAAGCGGTGACTATATCACGCCGACCGCAAGCGGGCGTGATAAAACATGTTTATAAGACTGAATGTGGTGCGAATTGATCAATATAGATTACGTTTGCAGCGCTCCAGATAAGCTGCGTATTTGCTTAAATACCCAATTAAAATTGCCAAAAACAAACAATAGAAATCAGAAGTCTCCTTGTCTAATGTGTTTTCTTAGAAAATCAGAAAAATATGCTATATTTGTGGTCTGTTTATTGTTTTCTGCAGGATAATTCTGCACCTTAAAATTATATTGCTTTTTGATACTCGCTACTTCTGATTTCTATGAAAACAAATATTGGTATTTCATTAGTGAAATGCCAATATATGTTTTCATTTAGAAGCAAACTATTCAATAATTGCTGTCTACTGATATGTAAATAGCAGTGTGGTTTTATTTTACCAAATTACAATTTGGAAATACCAATTCTCAATTACTAATTTCTTATCTGGAGCTATGCGTTTGTCCAGTCTCCATTAGACAACGTGTTACTATTATGCGTCAGTGTTATATTGTGTGGATTATCCAAGCTGGAGACGGAATTATAAAGGTACATGTCCACTCAGTAGGCACAATATATTCTTTATATCAGATACACCATTTGAGACATGTTCTGCCAAGATAAACATGCATTCACCATTACCCCACGTATTGATTGGCATTATAAATAATAAATGCATTTTATATCATACGTACATTTCCAGACTGATATCAGGGGCGATAACCGTGTTTCCTTAAAATGTCAACGGACATTACTATTTATTATCTGTATTTATTGTTTAATGTGCAATTATCATACATGTACGTTATAATCTATCGAACTATATTTTGTTCAGGTGACATTAGTAGAAATAATTAAAAAATATCATGCCTCATTTGTATATGAAAAAAATCTGAGACCACCGCGTGTCACTAATATTACTAAATGATCTGTATGGCGGGCACTCGTAATTTTAATAACTGGTGGAATAGTGACACAATTATACACTTATTTCATTCCTATACAAAGAACAGTGTGTGCCTACTGCGTGGGCATGTACCTTTAATATGTGTGATTTATTCAAGCTGGGCACGGAATTTTAAAGGTAAATTGGCTTTTCTCTTATAATTATCCCGTCAACACAGTGCGTATGTACCGTGAAACACGGTGCCGTAAACCATTTTTGATATCCTGTCAATACGACCTAATCACTGCGTATGAATATGTGCGGTGGCTGGGGTTATTTGTATTTTAGTTTAAAGCTATTTGTAGGTGTTGACGGGATAAATAGAATAGTAGGTTAGTGCCGTGAAGGGAAAAAATATCCAGCCTTGCCAGATATGTTTTCCCATTCACGGCACTAACCTACTAACCTACTATTCTCTGTATGTATGCACTGTCTGCACTCGGATCACTGTTCGCACTTCTCTTGTTGTCTACTTTAGAAATGCGTCATGCTGATAGTCAATGTGCATGATCACGTGGTTATAACAACAACAACAACAACAACAACAGTGGCTGAAAGTGTTGAAATCTTGCCCACTCCAATGTAAGTATTATTTTATATATGCCTTAATATGAAACGGATTTTTTTATGAAATATGTCGCAGTAAACGCGTCTTCATGAGCTGCATTTGGTCGTCCAGAGAGTTCGGCACTGACCTATGTCGTTTTTACTAATACATGTAATCGATTTCCGTGTCTGGCGACGGAAATCGATTCTTCGCAAAAACGACAGAAGTTTGGGCCAAAGTACAGAAACCACCAAATGCAGCTTAACAAGACGCGTTTGATGCGCCATATTTCATAATAATCCGCTACGTAATAAGGAAGGACAATATAAAAAAATACGTACTTTGAATGGGATGGATTCTGAAAGTTTCAATACTTGTTGTTGTTGTTACTACCACTTGATCATACACATTGTGTGAGACGGAAATTTAAGGATAAACGTGGCTTTTATGTTATAAATATCTGCACTCTGATCTCACTGTTCGCACTGAACTTACTTTGTGATCTACTTTTGACATGTCGATGGTCTAGCTACCTACGGACGGTACGGGAGTAGATTGCAAGAGTTACCTTCGCAACTAGACAACGCCCCCGTCCCCAAATGTTGGATCCGCCCCTGACACTCTCATACTTTCTATTTTCACTCCCCTGTAAGAGTATAAGAAACAGTGTGGCTTTGAATTGAATTCTCCATATTACATTACCTTTGTCCCTCTCCATTACACAGCATTGATAACAACACTAGATCATGCATGTCATTACGTGCGTCCTATGTATATCGTTTGTTTGTTTGAATTGAATTCTCCATATTACATTACCTTTGTCCCTCTCCATTACACAGCATTGATAACAACACTAGCATGCATGTCATTAACGTGCGTCCTATGTAATCGTTTGTTTGTTTGAATTGAATTCTCCATATTACATTACCTTTGTCCCTCTCCATTACACAGCATTGATAACAACACTAGATCATGCATGTCATTACGTGCGTCCCTATGTATATCGTTTGTTTGTTTGAATGAATTTCCTATTACATTACCTTTGCCCTCTCCATTACACACATTGATAACAACGTCATGCAGTCATACTGCGTCCTATGTATATCGTTTGTTTGTTTGAATTGAATTCTCCATATTACATTACCTTTGTCCCTCTCCATTACACAGCATTGATAACAAAACATAGATCATGCATGTCATTACGTGCGTCCTATGTATATCGTTTGTTTGTTTGAATTGAATTATCCATATTACATTACCTTTGTCCCTCTCCATTACACAGCATTGATAACAACACTAGATCATGCATGTCATTACGTGCGTCCTATGTATATCGTTTGTTTGTTTGAATTGAATTATCCATATTACATTACCTTTGTCCCTCTCCATTACACGCATTGATAACAACACTAGATCATGCCATGTCATTACGTGCGTCCTATGTATGTTTGTTTGTTTGATGAATTATCCATATTACATTACCTTTGTCCCGCCTCCATTACACAGCATTGATAACAAAACTAGATCATGCATGTCATTACGTGCGTCCTATGTAATTATCCATATTACATTACCTTTGTCCCGCCTCCATTACACAGCATTGATAACAAAACTAGATCATGCATGTCATTACGTGCGTCCTATGTATATCGTTTGTTTGTTTGAATTGAATTCTCCCATATTACATTACCTTTGTCCCGCCTCCATTACACAGCATTGATAACAAAACTAGATCATGCATGTCATTACGTGCGTCCTATGTATATCGTTTGTTTGTTTGAATTGAATTCTCCATATTACATTACCTTTGTCCCGCCTCCATTAGACAGCATTGATAACAAAACTAGATCGTGCATGTCATTACGTGCGTCCTATGTATATCGTTTGTTTGTTTGAATTGAATTCTCCATATTACATTACCTTTGTCCCGCCTCCATTACACAGCATTGATAACAAAACTAGATCATGCATGTCATTACGTGCGTCCTATGTATATCGTTTGTTTGTTTGAATTGAATTCTCCATATTACATTACCTTTGTCCCGTCTCCATTAGACAGCATTGATAACAAAACTAGATCGTGCATGTCATTACGTGCGTCCTATGTATATCGTTTGTTTGTTTGAATTGAATTATCCATATTACATTACCTTTGTCCCGTCTCCATTAGACAGCATTGATAACAAAACTAGATCGTGCATGTCATTACGTGCGTCCTATGTATATCGTTTGTTTGTTTGAATTGAATTCTCCATATTACATTACCTTTGTCCCGTCTCCATTAGACAGCATTGATAACAAAACTAGATCGTGCATGTCATTACGTGCGTCCTATGTATATCGTTTGTTTGTTTGCTTATTGGTGTTTAACGGCCTATCAACAGCTAAGGTCATGTAAGGCCGGGCAAACAGGTTCGATCCCGTTTTAACCTGCTGCATTGGGGGGAAAATCCCAAAATCAGAACGGAATATTTACATCGAGATACAACATATTCAGCCCTGAAATTAGAATAACCTGACCTGGTGCCAGGTCCATACCGCACCAAGGTCACTTGGCCCCTTCCCCTATTTAAAAGTAATACCGGTAGGATTACTCTTATAAGGGGTATAACCAAATTCAACTGTCACATACAAAATGCCAAAGACGTACATTGTATGTGAGGGCCAAACCAGGTCTCCAGTCGGGATTCCGGTAAGGATGAACCCCGATCGTTAAATTACCCATCGCATGCTCCCACCTGCCACCCATTATGTATGCTGTATACTTGTGTTTGAAGGATTATTACTTAGATATCAATTTTTGCCTGGAAATTTCCTGTATTTGCCTACAGAAATAACATACACAGTCCAGGCTGATACGGCGTGTTTTCCAGTCTGATACAGAAACTTCTAGTCTGATACTGCCATTTCTAGTCTGATACCATCGTTACTTGTTGGTACCGCCGTTTCCAGTCTGATACCATGTCTTGCGCGCGTATTAAACCAGTTCCTTTGGGCATGCGCATTGCGTATGCTTTCTTTATCGGCTGCGTAAATTTTGACCGATGCCGGGAATTTAAATTTGTAGGCTCTGTATTTCATCATTCAATCATAGATAACGGTATAGATTTTAATATAGGATTATCACAACTGCCGGATGATTGATATTGAAATTGATATCTAAGTAATCTAAGTAATAAAGACGTTAATAGTGCCTTGTTTGATATCGGCCTAGGCAGGCCGCGGGTTCAAACAGTTCCCGAGGGCCACAGCAAACGTTTGCACACGGCTGGACATGATGAAACGTTATTGTTACATTTCCAACGAAAAACTGATGTAATTTGAGCATTATATTCAGTATTTTCAGTACTTTTATAAATCGTCCCATTCACGTAGAATATTTTCGGTATTCATATTCCGGGGCCGCGTCATGAACGTCATGAACGTCATGAAGTAGTGACGTCATGAAGGCACTTCAGCGTAGTGACGTCATGAAGGCACTTGGTCTACGCACGGCCCCGGAATGAGCATTGCCTAAAGCCATATGCAAACAGCACGCGCTATATATGTGCAAACAACGGAAACCATGTAACAATTCTAATTTAACATATACAATTCTTAAATATACAGAAATAAATCCCGGTAGAATTCAGACAATTCATATTGCAGTAAGCAATCAATGTGTATTGGCCAAATACCGAAGATGAAACACGTTTCTGGAAGATTTTAAAATGATTTTTCGCGAAAAAGGTGGGGATTTCTATGTTGTCCTAAATTTGTATTTGGTTAAAAGAGGCGGCTTACAGGGTACAAACAAACAGAACAGAGGCAGGTTTTTAAATATTATAGAAAAATATGATTTTACTGATATATGGAGGCAAAAACACGGAACTAAAATCGTTACATTGCACAGCGCTCCAGATAAGGAATTAGTAATTGAGAATTGTCACTCCATCATTTCTCCATCATTTCTGAAACAATTGGGTATTTCAAAATTGTAATTGGGTAAAATAAAACCACACTGCTATTTACATATCAGTAGACAGCAATTATTGAAGAGTTTGCTTCTAAATGAAAACATATATTGGCATTTCATTAGAATTGTCTGAGACAATTCTAATGAAATACCAAGATTTGTTTTCCTGGAAGAATAAGAAAAAATGCTATATTTGTGGTCGGTTTATTGCTTTCTACAGCATGATAAATGTGCCACAAAAATTGTTATTGTCTCTTTGATACTACACTACTTCTGATTTCAATTGGGGTTTTCGGCAATTTTAATTGGGTATTTACGCAAATAAGCAGCTTATCTGCAGCTCTGCTTGCATTCTAATTCTTGACCATCAATACAGGTAGACTAGATTGTTTTAATATCGGACAATTTGGTAAATACTGTTTAAAAAAGTCAAATAAAAAGTAATATAAAAACAGATAATTAATTGGTACCGATCATGATAAATATCAATCAAGGTGTATGGTCACGTGGTACTAACAACAACAACAAGTACTGAAACTTCCAGAATCCATCTGATTCAAAGTACTATATTGTCTTTATTACTTGACGGATTTTGATGAAATATGGCGCATCAAACGAGCCTTGTTAAGCTGCATTTTGTTGTTTCTGTATTTTCGCCCAAAACTTCTGTCGTTTTTGCGAAGAATCGATTTCCGTGTCGGTAGACACGGAAAACGATTCTTCGCAAAAACGACATAAGTCTGTGCCGAACTCCATGGACCACCAAATCCAGCTCATGAAGGCGCGTAAGCTGCGCCATATTTCGTCAAAATCCGTTCATTTTAAGGAAAATATCAAATAATACTTATTTTGGAGTGGGCAACGTTGTTGTTGTTGTAACCACGTGATCATTGACCTTGTCAATGATCAGTCTAGAGGTCTAAAATTAATATAGCGGAAATTGCCAGCATAAGCTATGAATTAAACACTAACAATTTACGGGAGCTAATTAAATAATTAATCAGAAATGAAACTATCAAATATACTACCAAATATATGACAAAAGATAAACAGTCGAACTTGAATTACATGAGCACATTGACCTAAGTAATGAACATTCTAACAGTCTCGAAAAAATTGACGAGCAGAAAGCATTATCTTTCGGTAAAAGTAAATTGGGTGGAGGCTGGAGAAAAGAATGCATTTTTTTGCGATGCTTGAAAAAAGAAAATTTGTAATAACAATTATTTCACAGCTAAACTTGTGGAAAACTTGTTACAGACAAGGAATAAAAACATTATTATGAAAAAATTATATAAGAAAAAAGAATACGTATACAGATTCTGGTATTATTTTTTTCCCAAATGATTATAATAATAATTTAAATGATGAGGAGAAACATAAATGTGAAGGTATATTGACAGAAGCTGAATGTTATAATGCCTTAAAATAAATGACAAATAATAAGAGCCCAAGTTCGGATGGAATAACTAGATTTTTTTTTCAAAATATTTTGGAATACATAAAAAATCCATTTGGTAAAATTACTAAATATTTCGATGGAACAAGGAGAACTAACAACCTGTGCATTTTTTGTCACTATTCTTATAAAAAGAGATTTTGCAATTTTCCCAACGAAAATCGAGAAGAAAATTCACAATTTGCTATATAAATCATATAAAAACTACCGACTAGTTTAAAGCTAAAAAGGACCAACATATTTTTATTTTAAAACACGATCGAAACAGCATTCATAAAGTACAATAATTGAAGTTTAAAATGTGACTTGTGCATTTTTAATCGGTTGTGTAGTTTAAAATGCATTATTCGATATTTTCCATAAAATGAACAGATTTTGACGAAATATGGCGCAGTTAAGAAATGGTAATAGTCTCCTATATAATTACATATAAAACTCGCCGCTACTGATGCAGACTTTCTACAGGTAAGGTGGCCGCGAAAGTTGGATATGGTACTGATATGGCGCTGATGACGTGTGATCACGTGCTAGTGACTTCCGGTACGTTTGGTTGGTGGGTCGCGTGATTAGGGGGCGGGACTACAGTCTATGTCGAAGGTTATCCAGCACCCGGAAAGTTGGCTTGCGACTCAGATTGACATGGCGGATTATTACCCACCGAATTGGATAGGCTTGTAGTCTGGCCAATCACAAGGTGTAGGATCACGTGGTCTCCGGACGGTCTGACGTCATATGCTTTCAGATATATTTAAAGATTTTCTTTATTTATATCATTCAAACGGAATTATGGCAGATTGTTTTATGAAACTAGCGTGGAGAATTCAAATAGGGAATAGTAGGTTAGTGCCGTGAATGGGAAAACAATATCTGGCATGGTTTAGGGAACGGGATGGGCGAGGTTCCGCCGAGCCGCGTCAGATATTTTTCCCATTCACGGCACTAACCTATTATTATATTTATCCTGTCAACACCTACACATGGCTTTAAAATGCAAACAAACAACTCAGTCCACCGCACATATTCATACGCAGTGATTAGGTCGTATTGACAGGATATCAAAAATGTTTCACGGCACCGTGTTTCACGGCACATACGCATTGTGTTGACGGGATAAAAATGTGCGGTTTGGATTAATATCACAACGAAGAATCGATTACCATCAATATAAATAATACACACCATAAATGTAAGGAATGTGGAAACGGGCTTTTAGTGAAACAATGAAACACATACGTCATCGTCTTTGGTGCGCAATATATACATCAGAGCTCCAGTTAAGCTGCGTAATTTGACCAATTTGGGTTGACATTTTGTTATTTCTTTATGAAAAATGGCAAGTTGGGAGTCCTTTAGAATCGTCTCATTGCTCTAAAGCACTTCCAAGTTGCCATTGTTGACGGAGAAATAAGACATTTACCTCCAAATTAGGCACCTTAACTGGAGCTCTGTTAAATGTCATCAAAATCCACCCATTTACTAGGAAGACATTAAAGAAAATCTACTGTGAAAATGACGTCCAAGATTACCTCACGTGATGCCACCTGTGTATGTCATATATATATATGGCCATGTATACCAGTAAACCTGTACACAAATGTGAACTTGACAGCATTTGATCTATTTTTTAATAATATAATATCCTTATGAGACAGTTCATTACGAGCTAGCTACAACAATTCGCCTCCGATATGTTATCTACGGCTACAATTTGACCCATTCAAATATGCGAGCAACGAAAGTGCATACCAAAACCTGTTGCATGTACGTCATAATGTAGTAAACTGTATATTGTATACATTTAAACAAATAATTTTTGATGTAGAACTAGCAAATTGCCAATCATTTTCCCATGGAAGCCATGTTTTCTCTTGTTATTGATCAACATTCAACATAACGAAATGAAGCTTTCCAATTTACAAGATATACATGTAAATGTCAGATAAACACTTTGACAAGGTAAAATAATCAATTTCTGCATGTGTATGTTCTTTATCATGTATTGATACAGCTTTGGCAGTTTTATATCACGAACATTTCAAACACGCCGGATAACTGACTGCACAAATCACTCTTCCATGTGGTTACATTTAAGAGATGGGGTTAAATTGCTACCCTAGCGAGAGGTATGGAGCGGGATAGCAATTTTGTTTCTCGTTACGAGCCGGCTCATCGGGATCTCCATTGTTTGAAAATATTGGCTTCATGTTTCGTAGGGTTGACAATTATGACAATCGCATACTGCAGATGCTGATGAAACGAAAAGCTACCAGCCGGCTCATCGGGATCTTCCTTGTTTTGCTTCATGCTTCACACACTGCAGGGTGCCGTTTCACTAAACTTTCGTATGACGAAGATGTTCGTAAGTGCACATTTAGAATCGTCTGGAAATTTCGATTGATGGATTTACATTAATTGAGCATATGCCTATGCTCAATAAATGTAAATCCAATAATTGTTTGCAAAAATACATTGTTTATGTGAAATTTACATTTTGCACTTACGAACATTTTCGTCGTACGTGCGAAGTTTAATGAAACGGCCCCCAGTTCCTGATGAGATGGCTTTATGGTCTACATGATTGAACGGTTACTTCAGCTGTTGTGTCAGTCATCCGCGAATGGGAAATACTTTGTACAATGGTGTCGGCTAATTCTGCGCACCTAAGGCTTTCCAAACAAATGTCTATGTCATTAACATACACAGATTCAGTCGAAATTTCCTGAATATTCAACGCAGTCCCAAGACGTCCTTGCAGGTAAAATATCATGACGTTCTGACGTCAGTAAGTGACGTAAATTGTGTGATGTAAAACACCACATGCGTGTTTTCATCGTCACATTTGTTTCTGCTAATGCTGAGCATCTGGTAGTGTAAACAAAATGGCAAACAGCATACTGGATCATCAGAGCAAAATTGGTATTAAACTTGAAGAAAAACTATCCAGTGACAGGTAAGTGTTAGTTGAACAGTTAATTTAGTAAATTAGACAGCTATTCCATCAGTAGGGTCTGAGGATTTTACACATTTTTACTATATTCGGAATAACTTTTTACCATCGGCATGTGATACGATTGTGCCACAGTGTAGCAATTGATCAGCTTGTTTATTGCAAAATCCACATATTTTATTTTATCACAGTGCGTATGTGCCGTGAAAAATGGTTCCGTGAAATATGGTTATTTTGTTTGCATTTTAAAGCCATTTGTAGGTGTTGACGGGATAAATAGAATATTAGTAGGTTAGTGCGGTGAATGGGAAATATATCTGGCGCGGCACGGAAACGGGATGTGCTCGGCAGAGCCTCGCCCATCCCGTTTTCTAAGCCTTGCCATATATATTTTCCCATTCACGACACTAACCTACTATTCTCTATAAGACGTACGCGGGTACGTTGATAGGTGCATACGTACGTTGGATTGGCTGCATCATAAACAAAGCTCAACGTACACGTGCACATGAATAACGATTGTGTTGTGAATTACTCCATCCACGTGTTTCAAAGATATCGCATGAGGATGTGTATGGCAAGCCAAATGCACAATAATTCCCTAAACCATGGTTTGGAGCTTAAACCCTAGTTGAGACTCCCCAAACCCTAGTTTGGGCTTAAAGTGCCATATGAGATCCCAAATGGTAGTTTTCTTAAACCCTGGTTTGGGCAATTATTGTGCACTTGGCGGCTCAAACCACCGTTTAAGACTCCCAAACAAGGGTTTCTGATAGCCTAAACCACGGTTTGAGCTTAAACCCCAGTTTAGAATGCACAAACCCTAGTTTAGGCTCGCCAAATGCACAATAATTCACTAAACCCCTGTTTGAGAGTGTAAACCATGGTTTAGGCTCCCAAACCCCAGTTTGAGCAATTATTGTGCGTTTGGCCAGAAACAGGGGGCCGTTTCATTAAACTTCGTACGACTAAAATGTTCGTAAGTGCAAACTTATGATAGTCTGTAAATGTCACATTAACAGTGTTTCCTTGTAAACAATTATTGGATTTACATTTATTGAGCATAGACTGCATAAGCAGCCTATGCTCAATAAATGTAAATCCATCAATTGAAATTTCCAGACGATCCTAAATTTGCACTTTTGAACATTTTAGTCGTACGAAGGTTAGTGAAACGCCCCCATGTGTTTAAAATAATGATGTATCGCATGTGAAGGGTGAGACTGACATGTCTCCGGCAGACTTTGTGAAAATAAGTTACATCCCTTGCGAATATCAGTTTTGTCTCGCACATTTTAGCATGTCCATATGGAACGCCAAATCTACATAAACTCAAATATATATTGCTAGCTCTAAATATTTAGAGCTAGCAATATATATTTGAGTTTATGTAGATTTGGCGTTCCATATGTCCAAGCATTGTAAAACAAAACGTTGCATAGTGAGACACGCCGGCGTCGACGTCAGTACTTGTGAACGTGTGTGTACATTTTGCATATATTCTAATATATTAGTCGGGTCTTTACCAATTGATTGATTGGGGTTCTATGGCCGTTGAACAGAAACGTCATATACATACAGGTTTGCGTATGCATGTATATATTGACTGATCATGATGTGTGTCCGTTCAAGTGGTCGGGCGAACGCAACGGCGTAAATTAACGGTGGGGGGTTCTCCTTATAGGAAACACGTCATATACATCCGGGTTTCGGTCTGTATGGATACGGATTGATCGGGGTTTATGTCCGTTCAACAGCAATAGCATATACGGACAGAAATTCACCAGGGGGCCGTTTCACTAAACTTCGTACAACTGAAATGTTCCTAAGTGCACAATTATGATAGGCAGCCTATGCTCAATACATGTAAATTCATCAATTGGAATTTCCAGACTATCTTAAATTTGCACTTACGAACAGTTTTAATAGTCGTACGAAATTTATTGAAACGCCCCCCTGGATGGAGGGAGTATCATGCGTTCAGCACTGAACTTACACTACAAAACTTTCATCATTATACAAACAGTGTTCTCACCCAGTGCCAGGCACAATTAAAGGTACATGCCCACTCAGAGGGGCACACAATGTTCTTTATATCGAAGACATCGTCTTATACATTTTCTGGCAAAATAAACATTCATTCACAATTACTCCACGTATTGATTGGCATTATTATACATTTTATATCAGATGTAAATTTCCACACTGATATAAGGGGCGATAACCGTGTCTCTTTAAAATGTTAACGGACATTACCATTTATTATCTGTATTTAGTTTTTGATGTGCAATGATCATACTTTATAACCAGTATTTTTGCAGGTGACGCGTTTAATTAGTATAAATAATTAAAAAATATCGTGCTTCATTTGCATATGAAAATAGCCTGATACCACCGCGAGACACTATCAGTAAAATAAATATTACTAAATGATTATATCTGTATAGCGGCCACTCGTAATTTTGAGAAACTGGTGGAATAATGACACAAGTATACGCATATTTAATTTCTATAAAGAACAGTCTGTGCCTACTGAGTGGGCATCTACCTTTAATACATGAAGTGTTACCAACCATGCATGCTCACTATCTTCTTTTCATTGAACCATTAATTGTGGCTATATATCAAGGTGCATGCTCACGTGGTTACAACAACAACAACGTGGCCCACTCCAAAGTAAGTATTATTTGATATTTTCCGTAATATGCAACGGATTTTGATGAAATATGGCGCAGCAAACGCGTCTTCATAAGCTGCATTTGGTGGTCTAGGGAGTTTGGCACAGATCTATGTCGTTTTTGCGAAGAATCGATTTCCGTGTCGGAGACACGTAAATCGATTCTTCGCAAAAACGACATAGGTTTGGGCGAAAATAAAGAGACCACCAAATGCAGCTTAAAAAGACACGTTTGATGCACCATATTACATCAAAATCCGTTACGTAATAAGGACAATATAAAAGAATACGTACGTTGAATTGGTACTTATTGTTGTTGTTAGTACCACGTGATCATACACCTTGTATATGTTAAAGGTACATGCCCACTCAGTAGGTACAAACTGTTCTTTATAGGAATTAAATTACGAGTGCCCGCTGTACAGATATAATCATTTAAATAAGTGTATAGTTGTGTCACTATTCCACCTGGTCTAACAATTACGAGTGCCCGCTGTACAGATATAATCATTTAAATAAGTGTATAGTTGTGTCACTATTCCACCTGGTCTAACAATTACGAGTGCCCGCTGTACAGATATAATCATTTAAATAAGTGTATAGTTGTGTCACTATTCCACCTGGTCTAACAATTACGAGTGCCCGCTGTACAGATATAAACATTTAGTGATATTTATTTTACTGATAGTGACGCGCGGTGGTATCAGGCTATTTTCGAATGCAAATGAGGCATAGCGGTTTTTAATTATTTATACTAATTAAATGCGTCACCTGAACAAATAATAGTTTCAACAAATTATAAAGTATGATAATTGCACATCAACACATAAATATATAAGTATATATAGTTCTGTCCGTTAACATTTTAAGGAAACACGGTTATTGCCCCTGGTAGCAGTGTGGAAAGTTACGTCTGATATAAAATTTATAATAATGCCAATAAATACGTGGGGTAATGGTGAATGAATGTTTAATTTGCCTGACAATTTCGTAGATGATGTCTCTGATATAAAGAACATGTTGTGCCTACTGAGTGGGTATATACCTTTAACCATTTAACATCACAAAATGATTTTCAGACTAGTCCATTTATGAAAATGCGGCGTTTTTGTTCTAAAAAATTACTTGCAAAAAGTGCAGGGGCACGCTTTCACTAAACTTCGTACGACTAAGATGTTCGTATATAAGTGCAAATTACTATCAAAACAGTAGGTAGGACAGCTGTGTTCTATCACAGGCGATTGAACTCAACACCCACATAGCCCCTTAGATAAATCAATCTGGTCCGACTATACTAGTACGTATATAGACATTTATAATAGTATAGGTGGTGGGGAGGGGGGGGGGGTGTGTCTCTGAATCTGGATAGGAAACTTCAATCGCCTAGCTGTGGTTCTATCTATCAACACATTTCCGGTTGTTGGAGAAATGTCATTCTCACTGTGCTGAGTAGATATACTGTACCTGAACGCCGAACAGAGCAGACCCGTGGCTAGATTCTGGTTACAAATGGCATAACGTCCCATTTATCCTCTTACGAATGTCAACATTGCCAGAGGTTGGGAGAATTTGATATATGTCTGCCAATGCGTTGCAGATTGGCAGAGAATTTGGATGAGAAAACTTAAGATTTAAACCTGTTTTGGTTTGTTTGTTTGGTGATTGTCGGTATTTGTGGACTTGGTAGATCTTCGAAATCCGATTGACTTAGTAGAAAATCTATTTCTTGCCAATCCCAGTCTGTCAGCTGAGCCATCTTGTGGAATGCAGACGCGTCACACGCTCGGCAGGTCACTTCCGTTTACAACTCGCGAAAGTAGTTCCAGAATGTCCACAGTGCGGGACAGTGCACGCGGTGATTACGGGTGTTCTCTTCACGGTGTATTATTTGTAATCTGACGGTGTATTATTTGTAATCTGATAATTACGGGTTTTCTTTCACAGGTAATTCCATGCATATAATTGCATGAAATGTAATAAATAGAGGATATTCGATATTACATTTTGAATAGCGGGAAATAATACACGAGTGTGCGTCGGCTTCCGCGTAAGCAACGATCGAGTGAGCGTAGCGAACGAGTTGCTTGCACGGACGCCGACGGACACGAGTGTATTATTTCCCTATTCAAACATGTACGATGGAATATCCTATTTATTACACGTCCACGGTGGATACATATGCACATTTAGTCTATTTTTTTAGATTATAATCAATTAATTGTGATGTGCGTATGAATAGTTATACAATGACGTGTTTTCCCGCGTTGTGACGTTACGTTGTGTGACGTCAAATATGACGTCATGTAAACTTTTTGAAATCCAAATTACGCAGCTGTTTCTATGAGCCAGATATATTTGAGTACATGTTTGGAATGTGCTCAATCACATTAACATTCTAGATTAGTCGAGACCATTTCCAAATTTTCAAAAACGTTGTTTTGACTGTAATAAAAAATAAACATTTTGCATGGTAGCTCGTGGTTTCCAAGAAAACAGGCGCGTAATTACGGGTGTTCTCTTCACGGTGTATTATTTGTAAGGAGTTGATTACGGGTTTTCTCTCACAGCGAAACCCGTGTAAATAATTTGCAAGAGTGTAATAAAAATAAGATAATTTAATAAACAGATAAATTATTCAACTGGTTTGTAATGGCGTCTCTGGCGGAATGCCCGAATATTGCAAAAAGCGCAGATCACAATGCAATATGCATGTGCATTCATGATACCATAAGGTATTGTGAATGGCAGAATCAGTCTTATTGCATGTGTGTACAGTGTAGATCCTGATGAAACAATCGTGAATGCACATCTATGAATATTAATAATACGTTGCGCCATATAATCAGAATAGCATTTCACTGATAATGTAGAACACGAACGAGCACACAAGATCGTCGTAATACCAGTAATAGTTATTAGGTTGTCATAATATCGGACGTACAGAATGGATGAAAGTGAACAAAGTAGATAAATGGGATTGAACGAAGGCGAATACGTAAGTGAATGGGACTGCATGCAGACGAAAATATACATAGATAAGACGAATCAAATGAATGGACGGACACTCTGCATTGGTAAATGAACATGGGAAATAACATATATGAAAGTCGTGGTAGAATCATCTCCATGTTATAACAGTACTATATGAATATATCGCTCAGCTCAACCGTCATGACTATTTACAATGACAATGGATTACATGTACGTATATTATACAAATGATCGGTCGCAAGCGTGAAGTTATTTAGAATCGTCTATGGAGAGGATTCTCAACAACCACAACTTGACCGAAACATGAGAAATAATGAGGCAAGTGTATAGTAGGATGCTCCGCAGTATTAATATCGGTAATTATTAATAGAACGCTAATGTGCCATGAACTTATCCCATCAGTGCATGGCGTCAACGTGCACAATGTGTGATGTCAATGGATCCATGAGGTCCGCGCACGGGTGAGGACAGGAACAATACATATGTCCTGGCCATACAGGATAATTACACCATACAACAGTTGACAAAATGTGGATGGGACATGTGCATGAATAACTGAAACTACTATACCAATATGTCATACCTGGAACAAGATATATAAGATAATTTAATAAACAGATACATTATTCAACTGGTTTGTAATGGCGTCTCTGGCGGAACATATAGTTCCATATCATGTCGATGCAAACAGATACATATATGTACCAGCCACCTGGTTTACCCCCATCCGGTGCACACTGAAACACAGATGGATATTTATCAGGCAAAGCTAGGAAACGCGTAGGAATTCCAAGGCTCACTGATGAATTCCTGCCGTTTCCCAGGCCTGCCAAACTAGTGACGCAGGCTAGTGTCTTTTGATATCGGGTAAAAGTAGGAAACGAGTAGAAACTGATCAAATAGCGCACTCCGCCAGCCTGATAATGGTCTATACATTCCCCGTTAGAAACACGACAGAAGCAGATCATGTATCTACACTGGTCGCAAAACCCATAAGCCCCATTTCTCCAGTCACATCCATATATAGAGACAGGACCTCGGTCACAGATGGGCCCAGTGATCTATATTATATTGCTTGTTGGAAGCATTGGTGGAATGATTAACAGTGCATGCTGATCTGTATCTACACTGGTCACAAAACCCATACACCCCATTTCTCGAGTCACGCCTACGTATATGTTTCTATCATCAGGTGCATAGCCAGGGACAAATTTCTGATACGCACACATATCAAATGGTAGAACATTGGGTGAGCACGGCTCACTCGTCGACCTAGCGAAGTGAAGGAGAGTGCTAGGGGGTCCGGAGGCATGCCCCCCCCCCCCCGGATTATTTTTGAAACGGAGATCCTATCTAACGCGTTTTCCTGCATTATTTACGGCACCATTTGTTTGTAATCGACATGTACGTTTGATACAAAATGCGTTCTGTTCCAGACTCAATAGCAATCCCCCCCCACCACCCCAAGATTTTATTGCATATTTCGAAAAATAAGCCTTTTTTTTTTTAATTCTTTTTTTTTTTCTCGTACGCACGTGCGTACGTGCGTATGCCTGGTTACGCCACTGATCGTACCTTTCCAGTCATAGGTCCTTGTGCCAGATCTTCTGCGTTCACGTTCATTGGTCGACCGCCTGGCAGCTCGTCAGATTTCTCCTCCTCGCGACGTTTTAGACAGGCAGCCTTCGGGTTTAAATTCCGTTCTGAAACATTTTATAATGACTGTTAGGCCATTTTATGATCAGGATATATAATTTACTTTGATACAAACATTTGATGGACGCATTCGTAACAACCATAGTAGTGCAAGCAGGCTCGACGAAAATGTGAATGAGAAAAGCTAATATTGTTTGACCTCGGACTTGGTGACTCTAAGGTTGCGATTGATGCGTGTGGTGAAAGTGAATGGGTTTAACGTCCCGACAACAGCTACGGTCATAGAGATGGGACTACTCTTTATAGTCTCATCCGACAGACCAGTGGGAAGGTAACGCTATGAAAGCGTTTTTCACGCCGATGGCGTCGGCTGAACTGACAACCTCTCGTGTTGGACAGCTCTAGGCCACATCCAATCTCTGATGCTTGTGGAACTCGAGATGTATTCACTTTCACTCCTACCATGTCCAAGCATTCAACACAACGTGAATGGGAATAGCTAATATTCTCTCGTGTCACCTCGAACCTGGGCCTCTCTCTAATGGATGCAAACATTAGATTATATTTATGCATAAGCACAGCATCATACTGCGAACCTGATCTTTTAAAGTTGTGATTAGATTGACTGCCTGCTATAACAGCATCATTCAACGAGTATAAATATCATCTTCAATCAACACAATTGCTAGATTATATTTATTGCATATGCACAGCGTCATACCTCGAACTTGAGACTATAATGTCGTGATGACATTAACGGCGTGCTGTAACACCATACGTTTCGTGAGTGGCTGGGAACTCCCACAATGCATTGTCACCATCCCGCCCAGCTCCTTGAATGCTTCGTTTATGTCTCGTACTCCCACCCTAGAAACGAGTGAAACGGTACAACGTCTCGCCAACAGCGAAGCTCATAATATACTGTGTTCTGAGTTGGTGCCCGAGTTGCCCTTATTACATCAGGGGCCCATTTCACTAAACGTAGTACGACTAAAATGTTCGTAAGTGCGAAATTATGATAGTCTGTAAATTTCACATTAACAATGTTTTCTTGTAAATAATTATTGGATGTACATGTATTGAGCATAGGCTGCATATGCAGCCTATGCTCAATAAATGTAAATCCATAAATTGAAATTTACAGACGATCTTAAATTTGCACTTACGAACATTTTAGTGGTAGGAAGTTTTGTGAAACGGACCCCTGATCACTATAAGCCCAAGCTCTGAATCCCAGCAACGTTTACATTTAAGATACAAATCCTTAATGCAGTGAAGACACGCATAACGTGCTATGCTACAACAGTTATTGAATGATGAAATTTTTGACACGTGTAAAGTATAAATGTTGTGTATAATGAATGCACACTACTGAAAAGTCGATAACATGCATATTCTGGCCAGGATGGACATAGATTATGCGACGTGCATATAATGATCTGGGTCTACACCAATTGTATTGTGATGTTCTGTGACATTGCTCAATTTATCTCATTTCCCAGGTAAATTTATCTAGATAGTCCAGATACGTTGTCATTAAAGGCCGTGCCTATATGTCTATTTTAAGAACATAGGTTTGTCATCACGTGTTACATGACAGAAAACTGCTCAATATGCTCTCGTATAGACATGCTATTGTTTTAACAAAGGAAAGCAAATGAGCCAATGAGAGAGCCTCCATGTATAGGTAATATAATACATGTTATTATTATAGTATAAGTACATGTCACAGGCAAGCGTACATAAACCTATTGTAACCAGACAAAACTAATAGCCAATATTAACCCATTACAGTCGAAGCATACACAACTGTTACTGATAAAAAATCAATACATTCCTGTTGTCTTTTAACATGTTTAAGGTCTATATATATATATATATATATAATATATATATATATATATATATATATATATATATATATATATATAATTCCATATCATGTCGATGCAAACAGATAAATGATACCATACGTATCTGCGGTAACTACTGTCTGTTTCGCAAAACCTGCCCAAATGTTACGGCCATATAAACAATGCAAATACTATAAAAGAAAAATAGATAATATTAAATTATACCAACATTTTAGAATGAGCCTTCTTTTTATTTCGTGAAATTTGGTCAAATATTTATTTGATTACGAAAATTGTATTTGTGAATGTCTATGGGAATTTTACATGGGGAAATGGAGGTGGAGAACCAGAAGGAGGAGTCGAAAAGAGACTATATGAAATTGTCTGAAACCTGGCTAGATAGCTTGCAAAAGAAAACAAACGTACGTTATATTTTGAAAATCTGTCCAGTATTTCTGAAGTTAGAAAAAGTTCCCCATGTTAAATCTCCATAGACATCTTCACTATAATATTGGACCAATTTGAAATATCATGAAATAAAAAGACAGATCATTCTTAATTGTTGCCATAATTTAATATTATCGAAAACATATTGTGTTTGCATTGTTTATATAGCTGTAAAACAGGTACGAATTATCTCGTACACGAACCATAACAAGTATGTACTCGCGCGGGACGAAGCTGCAGTTGTAATATCACGTGACCAAACAGCCGAGTCAAAATACTACAACAACAACAAATAAAAACAGTGTAGATGTTGATAGGAGAGTGAAACTGGCCAGAACTACGAGCTATGCACTCATGGGAGCAGGATTACACGGAAACTCGGGTCTGAGCCCATCAATAGGATTTGACATATATAACCAGTACATACTACCTAGGTTGATGTATGGATTGGAGACTATAGTCGGAAGCCATGCAGATATCGGGAAGCTGGAGGGTTACCAGAAAAAATTCCTGAAAAATATTCAAGCTCTCCCGATGAACTGCTCTGATGTTGCCGTATACGCTATGTCTGGGGTACTTCCCCTTCCGGTTATGATGGAAAAGAAGAAATTGCTTCTATTACGAGTAATATTGGCAGGAGAAACAACAGTCGAAAGGGAAATCGCAGAGCGGCAGTTTGCCATCAAGGATATGTAGAGTGAGCATAGTTGGTGTGTTGACTTACGCCACCTGCTTCACAAGTACCACCTACCTAGTGTGTATGAACTTATGAATGACTTGCCAAGTAAAGATAGCTGGAAGAGAATAGTGCGCACAAATGTAGAGAGTATATGGATAAAAAACCTGAGAGAGAACATCACAACGAAGGATTATCTGAGGTACATCAACGTAGGGAAAGTAGAAGTTGGTGTAGCACACACTGTATGGAGAACAGCCAGAAATAATGACCGAGACATCAAAAGGGCGAGTATAAAAGCCAAAGTAATAACAGGCAGCTATGTCCTGCAGAAGACAAGGTCGAAATACTGGAAATCTACAGATTCGGCCATCTGCCTGATGTGTGGATTAGAAAACGGAACACTTCATTGCGGTGTGCCCGGCACTTGCAGAAGAGAGGCAGCCCCACCTGAACAAGATCCGAAAGATTCTGCAGTCAGAAAACAGGATATAGTAGAGTACATAATTCTTACCCCGGACCTACTAACTGCACTTTGCCTGGATCCATCGTTGCCTTCGCTCAATGTGCTGCTAACTGTCAATCAAGGACATGTTCCATGCCCTGGAATTGACGACCAGAGAATGTGTTTTCGCCCTACATCAGAGGAGAATGTCCTTACTGCAACTGAGAGAGATGGAAAGAGAATTACAAGACGCCGTAAATAATTGATGTTGATAATACATGTATACATGTTCATGTGGCCGCAACGGGGCTCTGCTTGGGGTGCGTAATTTGATAAATTCAGGGTGTGCTTTTCTTGTCCCTTCTCGACTGGCTGTGGGTCCGCTGGAGTCGTCTGTCGGCTGATTCTAGGGCACTCGGGGCTTGTCATTTGAGTGGGGGATTGAGGATTTGCTCTGGAGAGTTACGCACCTTAACATGAGCTTTGGTTTCCGCTATCTATTACGATGTGCTCTTGTCTTATCCCCCCGAAGCCATAACCATTGGCCGGGCTATTATTACGTGCTTGTATTTACATTACCACAACAATATATTGTAAACCGTGTAGAAAACACGGTAATGCCAGTGACTTGTAGAATAATATTAGGGGGTCTATGGTGGTTATTGTCTCTTATTAGACTTAGACATTCATAACATACATGTAATCCTGTTAACTTTCAACCACGTACACATTTTATATGATTTTTAGTCCAAGCTCTCGCGGATCAGGTGTTGTCATTGGCTAGGGACTGATTAACGGTAACCATGGTAACACAGTGCAACACTTATGGTAGCAGCATTATAATGCAGCGCTATCTACATAGATGAATATTCATCTCCATATTCATGTAAGATGGGTTTCTTTTATTTTGTTATTCATAATTATTTTAGTTTTAAATATCTCCTAATTATAGACGACCTTGTGCCTCTGCACATTTAAGTGGATAAACTACAAATATTTCTTATATTGAGTTTTAATGTAAATGAAACGGGGATAGTTGGTTGCATATACGTGATGGAAAATGCTACATACGATACTGGGATCTTAAATATATATATCTTAACATCGTAGACTCATACTTATCATGAAGCCTGGATGGCGGTGAATGGTTACTAGTGACAATTGCTTGCACTGTGACATACGTCGTATTTTAATCTAATTGGGGTTAATGGGTCGGATATGTGCGGTGGAATATGTGATATTCAAGGATCTAGAATACCTTGTGGTGCTTTTTATCAATATTTTAACACTACGATATTATACACTTTACAGTAAAGCATGGAACACTGTGAATATGTACAAGTGACTAACGACTGCAATGTAACATACATTGTATTTTACTCTTAAACTAAATATCTTAATTGCTTTTAACTGTTCATTCCTTTAGACTATAGGCACACAGAGGCTAGGTATCTAAATTGTAGTGGTTAATTGATAAATAAACAAGATAAAATGCTGTAGTAACAAATGTGGGACCAGTGACTGCAACATCGAACTTTCCAATAATATATGGAGCGACCAAAGGATACATCCGCTGAAAGAATAAATCGTCTCCACGGAAACCAGCTCACCCACCACTATAAGCTACATGATGATACCTACAAGCTACATGATGATACCTACTATGCCTACAGTTCTACAGATATGAGAAATTAAATATTTTAAATGTAAAAAGTTGTGATAAAACTCATAGCCAGTGCAAATGTGTGTATATATGTACAGTTGTTTAGAATTACGTGCACAATATCTTACAAACTTTAAATATATTCTTAATACGTTTTTAATACTTTTAAGACCACAACTACATGACATTGTACAACGTATTTTAATACGGTGCCGCGAAAAATCAGCGCGGGAAGCTCAACGACAACAACAACAACAACAATGGCGGTGAAAGAACGTCTCCCAAAAGTGCTAGTGCTTGGGGTAAGGTTTCCACTGTTTCGCAGGGTTAATTCGTGAATTTGTTCGATTTTTTTATAGGAATAGTAGCACACAGTTGTATTTTAAGGCCGAGAGCATGCTGTCATGTATTTCTATGCCCAGGTCATTGGAGTGTGACTAATGTTCTTTTGGAATTATAATTTTACCCGGTATTTGTTTTTTGTTGTTGTTGTTAGAAGAAGGAACTAAAATTGCTGGACCCTTTGCTGGTTTGATTGCTCAGTAGCCGATTTCATCAACATTGCAAAGTATACTTATCTAGCAAAGTATACTTTGAGTGAGTACTCATAGATTTTTCCGAAATGCATTATTTCATGTAAAACTAATGATTGCATATATTTGATGATTAAAACTATGCAGAATTATTATACTGAATGTATTACATTATCACAGACAAAATGGCTGTGATAATGTAATAAATTCAGTATACCGGTAATAAAAATGAATACACATAGGCGGTGGAAGCCGAACATTATTGGGGGGGGGGGGCCAATGTTGAGGGCCGACGGGCACAATAGTGCTAGGAGGGTCCGGGGGCATGCCCCCCGTAAATTTTTGTAATCCAAGTGGTGTGAAACGCCATTTCCTGCATTTTCAGCAAAGTTTGAGCACATTCTATATATATTGGAATAAAAAATAAAAAATTTACAGAATTAGGGGGGGGGTTGGGGTGGGGGGGGGGGGGGGGGGGGGGGGGGGGGGGGGGGGGGGGGGGGGGGGGGGTGGGGTGGGGGTAGGCCGCCACCCTGATACATTTATCTTAAAATTGAAAATTTCTCCCGCAAAGTATACTTTGCTAGATAAGTATACTTTGCAATGTTAGTGAAATTGGCTACTGTAGCCTAACATTAGTGTTTGTCCAATTTCCCGGAACATGATGTCTGGCATGCTGTATTTAAAAGTACTTCAAAAACTCATCTTTGTTGTGACAGCAGTGGAACCTCTCAAATCTGGGCATCCAATGAGGTGCCACTGTAATTCAACTATGTGAGTAGTGTGCTTTCCAATCAAGAACAGACATTTTTGGTGAAGTCGATCTAAATTATATTTTTTCTCTCTTTTTGAATATGACTCACTAGTAACAATTACATTGCGAATTTTCATGGCATTTTCCACTAAATTTTCTACTAAATTCATGAATAGTAATAAAAATTAGCTTTTAGTAATTGATACATAATAATACCAATGCATATAAATCACTAAAGGAAAATGAAAACTTAAAAAAATATACATTTATATATTTCAATTGGGACTTTTTAAAAGAAAATTAAGTGGGGAGGGAGGGGAATAACTATTTATCATTGGGAACATTTGTGAGTGTAAGTGGAAAAATGTGACTTATGGGTTTTGTGACCGGTGTGGATCCACATCAGTCTGTGCATCCTAACAGTCTGATCAGGATCTGCACTATTTGCCATTCAATCAAAGAATTATCTCGTTATCAGGCTACAAGAGTGTTCTATATGATCAGGAGCTAACCTTGTCATAAATCCCATAAGCTCGTTGTAAAACTAGATAGTTGTAAAACTATTAGTCCAGGCTCCCTAATACAAGTTTGCATACTTTTCGCGGCGCAATTTTTGACACTTGATTCTGGTAATATGACCCATAGGCTACGATAATAACCCAGGTAGACTTTCGAGATAGGCGACAAACGTCATTGAAGAGACAAAATCCAAGATGGCCACCGTTTTCACTCATAATACACTGGATGAGCCATACTTTCATATATAAAAGACATGTGGACATACTTTTGCTATCGGTTTTGATTGACTGGAGTATATCCAACATATTGCAACTGTTTGTGTTACAAAATACTTCTATTTGCAGCCATAAATCCAAGATGGCCGCCATTTTAAACAGGAAAAACACTGTGTCAGACATCAATTTATCTCTGCAAGGCATGCATACATCTAATCAGTATTCATTTTCACTATCTGTCAAATTCATAACACTCTGGGCACGTTTATCTACAATCAATCGCGATATGCAAACAATAATCCAAGATGGCAGCCATAATTACTAAGAAAAACCTGTGTACGGCACGCATCTATAACTAAAATGACTACTGTGAAAGCATTTTGCATATATTTGGAACATTTGTTTGGCATTGTTGCAACAATAATGCATTGCTACATTTCTGACACCTGTTTTTCAAAATGGCCGCCAAATTTCATATATATGAACTAAGAAGCAACTTTCCAATAAATAGTGAACACCCGGATATTTCAATAGGTAATACGAAAAATATACACCTAAATTATCTAATTTGGATGTAAGAACTTAAATCGAGAACAGAAAGAAAATTACACCATTTATTGTTGAGCCCGCTTGCGGAAAGCGAGACATAGTGATCACAATGACGTCCGTCCGTCCGAAATCTGCGTTAAGGTTTTTAAATACCTTATATCTCTGCTGTCATAAGTCACATTGACTTGAAACTTCATATACTTATTAGTCATGATCCATATATTCATGCTGTATCCCACTCATGCGTCCCTGTGCCCAAGGTCAAGGTCAAATGACTTAGAAGTTTGAGTTCCAAAATATGCGTTAAAGTTTTTAAATACCTTGTATCTCTGCAGTCCTATGTCACATTGACTTGAAACTTCATATACTTATTAGTCATCATCCATATATTCATGCTGTATCCCACTCATGCGGCCCCTGTGCCCAAGGAAGGTCAAATGACTTAGAATTTTGCGTTCCGATATCTGCGTTAAAGTTTTTAAATACCTTATATCTCTGCAGTCCTGTCACATTGACTTGAAACTTCATATGCTTATTAGTCATGATCCATATATTCATTCTGTGTCCCACTCATGCAGCCCCTGTTGTCCATTGTCAAGGTCAAATGACTTAGAAGTTTGCGTTAAAGTTTTTGTCAAAATTTGCGTTAAAAGTTTTCACATACCAGTACCTACTATCTCTGTAACCGTAAGTCAGATTTGCTTGAAACTTTGTATGCTTATTGGGCATCAAACTTCAAATAAATACACTCTGAGACCATCAAATGCCTCGGCGGGCTCGACATGCGGGCCGCGGCCATCCTCGTTGTATTAAACAACCAACTGAATCGTAGCACATTATAATACATGTATGTCGATAACATGTATGCATATTTACGCATAATAATTGATTGTTCAACAGATAATCAGTAGCAGTAAGCATTATGTATGACATATCAATCCTAGTACAAGTCTACTCACAGCAGTGTTACTAATACCGATTACTGCAGCCACAAATATTAGGGACGATATCAAACGTTTTTCATAAAGCAGGGTGACGACGATAATTGTGTCTGTTACATTATAAGTCATCGTTCAATTAAACACCTGTAAACCTTATGCAAGTCTTAACAATACTATTCCAATTGTTTTCGGGTGAACAGCGCGATTGTGTTGTCACAGGTTTTGACAATCATTTGCTTTTTTGTGGCAAAATGACACTTAACGGCACTAGATTTGCAGCCACACCGATTGGAGTGGCATCTGCCACCACAGTTACATGTTGTTAGCACAGATACAGGTAATCGTTTCAAGAACTTTTCTGGTTTCAGAGAACCATCTACATTAATCCAGCCAAAGTTGGTGGGATCAAGTGCAATCATATTGTCCAAAAGTGTGATTGCACCGCGAACTACAAAGAATGATCGTGTTATTATTTTATATGTCCGTGGACAACACTGGATGTTGGAGGAAGTTCATCTATAGCCCTTATATAAGTGCATCTGGTGTGGTACTGGAATCGTTACTCGTCAAACGTTGACGCCGTTGTTTTTTACCTAGAGCCAGACCATACTTGCACAAGATAACGCTCAGCCATCTGAATTTCATATTCGTCAAGAATGTCAGACTCTCCGAAATTGGCTAAGTACGTTTCTGTGTGACTTATAACGGCACTATGCTTTGTACCAAATTTGCTCACTGCATCATCGCCGGTCGTGATATGCGCTTTAACAAGAACTTGACACAGCGCGGCACCTAAGTTCCCGTATAAAATATGGAGTGGTATGAGTCGTCTTTCGTACCTACACCATACTGTACCCACAACTCATGGAACACCTTGATATTTCATACATGCATTCCTCAGATGACCCTCTATCACGCTGTAGCAAATCCATGACCCACCAATCAACCCTTACCCCAAGGTCAAGGTCACAAACTTAGCACATTCATAAACTTAACGTTGGGTAAATGTCTTATAACTTCTGTTTCCTTTCATGGAACACCTTGATATTTCATACATGCATTCCTCAGATGACCCTCTATCATTCTGTAGCAAATCCATGATGCACCACCCTACCCTTACCCCAAGGTCAAGGTCACAAACTTAGCACATTCATAAACTTAACGTTGGGGTAAATGTCTTATAACATCTGTTTCATTTCACGGAACGCCTTGATATTTCATACATGCATTCCTCAGATGACCCTCTATCATGATGTAGCAAATCCACAACTCACCACCCAACCCTTACCCCAAGGTCAAGGTCACACACCTAGCACATTTATAAACTTAACGTTGGGGTAAATGTTGTGTAACTTCTGTGTATTTACAGGGAATACCTTCATATTTCGTACATGCATTCATCTGATGAATCTATATCGTACTATAGCAAATCCATGACCCACCTCCAACCCCTTTCCCCAAGGTCAAGGTCACAAACTTAGCACATTCATAAACTTAAAAATAACTTTGGGGTAAATGTCTTATATCATCTGTTTCCTTTCATGGAACGCCTTGATATTTCATACTTGCATTCATCTGATGATACTCTATTGTGCTATAGCAAATCCAGGACCCACCCCTTACCCCAAGGTCAATGTCACAAACTGAGCACATTCATAAACTTAACGTTGGGGTAAATGTCTTATAACATCTGTTTCCTTTCATGGAACGCCTTGATATTTCATACATGCATTCCTCAGATGACCCTCTATCATGCGGTAGCAAATCCACAACCCACCACCCAACCCTTACCCCAAGGTCAAGGTCACAAACACTTAGCATGTTCATAAACTTAACGTTGGGGTAAATGTTGTTTAACTTCTGTTTCTTTACAGGGAACGCTTTGATATTTCATACATGCATTCATCTGATGATCCTCTATTGTGCTACAGCAAATCCATGACCCACCCCCACCCCTTTCCCCAAGGTCACAAACTTGGCACATTCATACATAAATTTTGTTTTACTTCTGTTTTCAGGGAGTGCATTGATATTTCATACATGCATTGATCTTAATATGCTATATTATGCTATAGCAAACCCATGACCCACCTTGCACCACTGACACCAATGTCAATGTCCACCGCACGCCCCTTAACCCAAGGTCAATTATATATATAATATTCATGTTTTTTTATGCAACTGTGCCAAGTTTGAGTGAAGGCTGCCAACAGGCGAGCTTCGTTGACTTCTGACAACTCTTGTTATTGTTGGTCCAGGTGGCAGCTGGGAGTATCTGTGAGCCCCTCCTACATTAACTGGCTCCAGTTCAATCCTGGAGGTCATGCGTTCAATTACCGCCTTGGGCATGAACAATATTATTGCCATTTCACTAACATACATGTATCTTTAAGCCTAGGTTCCGTCTCTGTATGACCTTAGCTGTTGCTGGGACATTAGACTCATTTATTTTGAAACTGATGTCCCTTCTCTATGAGACCTTAGCTGTTGCTGCGACGTTAAACCCACAGGTTGAAGTAACGGACCGAGGTGTATAAATAAATTAAATATGCCTAAAAGCATCAATAAATGGAACAAAAAAGCTAAACATTTTTTTTTACTCCCTCCATATAGACTCCATATGGAGTCTGGAGTCTATATGGAGGGTAAAAAAAAAAAATGTTTATTTTTTTGTTTTCTTCATTTATTGATGCCTTTAGGCATATTTAATGTATTTATAGACCTCGGTACGTTACTTCAACCTGTGGTTAAACCCATTCACTTTCATGTTTTCAGCATCAGTGGAGAGCGTATTCGGAGTTTGACTTTGTTGTCAACTTTGCCACGGAGACAAAGTACGGACAGACAGATCCTGTAAGTTATCTGCTCAAGTATGATTTTAGGTGTATAAAACCTTTTCATTACTGTTTTGTACATTCAACCAATCAATTTTTTTAAAGATCCTTTCTTTTTAGTGGGTCAAGTTGGTGGTATATAGCTGAATATGGTTCTGCGGAACGCTATGTCCAAAACATGGGAGATAATCCATGACCTGGGGGCTAAATAAAAACTTGTAATTCACTTTACTCATCTGCACCCCATAAAGAAGCCACATATAAAATACATGTAATATAAGATGACCACCTTGAACAGATTGCCAGATGGGCAATTGATAGAAAATCACGAAACCTACACCGTGTGCTTGCTGAGTAAGTATACTCCATTCTCAAGACACTCTTGAGTTCTGAACATAAAACGGATATAAAGGATTTAACATTTGTAACGATATAAAATGGTATTTATAAAACTCGTTGACTCGTGAGAAAATTTGTTTAATAAATACCTTTTTAGCCAGGTTTTTTGAAAAAAAATCCAGGCTATTGGATTGGCGAAAGCCGGGCGGGCGGGCGGCGTCCACAATCAATGTTAAGTTTTCGTGTTTGAGTCCATTTCTTTGTTACTGTACCACCTAGGACCACCAAACTTTCACAGCTTCATAATCAAGGGGTGCCCACCACATATTACTATCCAACATGTTACTTTTTTAGCCAGGTTTTTAAAAAAAAAAATCCAAGCTATTGGATTGGCGAAAGCCGGGCAGGCGGGCGGGCGGCGGGCGGGCGGCGTCCACAATCAATGTTAAGTTTTCGTGTTTGAGTCCATTTCTTTGTTACTGTACCACCTAGGACCTCCAACCTTTCACAGCTTCATAATCAAGGGGTGCCCACCACATATCACTATCCAACATGTTACTTTTTTTTTAACTTGACCCATTCTTTCCGCGCCAGTCGACTTAGCCATGTCAATGTTTACGTTTTCGGGTTTGCCCACATGTTAGTTCGTCGTTTAAGTCCATTTGTTTAAGTTTTACTGTTACCACCTATGACCACCAAACTTTCCAAACTTTCAGCTTCATAACCAAGGGGTGCCTACCACATACAACTATCCAACATGTGACCATTTTTTTACCTTCTTACCTTCACCTATTATTTCTACATAATTGACTTAGCCATTTTCAACGTTAACTTTTTAACGTACGTCTGGTTAAAGTTTTTATATCTATTTTTTTAGTGTCCATGCCTCGCCCCAAGGTGCGACATGCAGGCCACGGCCATCTAGTCTACAAAAAGTGGGTATAATTATGTTATCCAAGTGTCCATGCTTGGAAAAAACCTGGCCTTCGTGGCTTTGCCTCGTTTCTTGTTTTTAACTTGACCCATTTTTTCCGCGCAGTCGACTTAGCCATTTTGAATGTTAAGTTTTCGCGTTTACAATGTTAAATTTTCGTGTTTAAGTCCATTTATTTGGTACTGTACCACCTAGGACCACCAAACTTTCACAGCTTCATAACCAAGGGGTGCCTACCACATAAAACTATCCAACATGTGAACATTTATTTTACCTTCACCTATTATTTCTACGTAATTGACTTAGCCATTTTCAACGTTAACTTTTTAACGTACGTCTGGTTAAACCTATTATTTCTACGTAATTGACTTAGCCATTTTCAACGTTAACTTTTTAACGTACGTCTGGTTAAAGTTTTTTGGTTAAAAGTTTTTTGTTATACTACCGTATATCTCTGCAACTGCTTCGCCCATTACCTTGAAACTTCACATGGGTGTTTATCATCATCCATATTTTCATTCTACCCCCAACCGTGCGGCCCCTGTGCTGAATGTCAAGGTCAAATTACTTTGAATTTTTTTGTTAAAGTTTTTTTGTGTACTATATCTCTGCAACTGCCTCACCCATTACCTTGATACTTCACATGGGTGTTTATCATCATTGTCGCACCCGCTTGCAGAAAGCGCGATATCGTCGGCATTTTGGCATGCGTCCGTCCGTACGTCCGTGTGTCGGGTTAAAGTTTTTTCGTTAAAGTTTTTCCATCTACTATATCTATTTTTTTAGTGTCCATGCCTCGCCCCAAGGCGCGACATGCAGGCCACGGTCATCTAGTCTACAAAACAAAAAGTGGGTATAATTATGTTATCCAAGTGTATATGCTTGGAAAAAACCTGGCCTTCATGGCTTTGCCTCGTTTCTTGTTAACCCTTAGATCGCTACACATAACAATTGTTGTCTGCTGTTGCTTTTATATGTTGCCTTCTTTCTCAATAAAAACATGTTTTGACAGCACTTCAGAATCATTTCCAATGGAAATGATTCTGAAGTGCTGTCAAAGCATGTTGTAAATGATTCTAAACTGCTGTCAAAGTATGTTTTTGATGATAAAACTAGAAAATAAACAGCAGAAGACAAAAAATTAAGATAGCGGTGTGAGGGTTAACATTTGTAATGATATAAAATGGTATTTATAAAACTGATTCATATTGTTTAATAAATACATGTATTATTGATTTTCTTCCGTATTACATAGGGAAAAATGATAAGAAATAAAAATAAATTAAAATTAACTTATTTGAGCTGCAAAAAGCAAACACCGTTTGCTCAATAAGTAAATGTTTAACTTTGTTACAGTATTTCCACTATTCGTTTTGAAAATCAATGCTTATTTGCACATTTCTTTGAGTATTTTGTACTCCCACTGTTGATAATAAATGCACATTGCTCCAATGGTCCTCTACCGCCCTGTGACAAATCCACATTCGTCCCGCTCCTGCTAAGCCCAGGGTCAAGGTCACAGACTTGGTGCATTCGAAACCTTAACGCTGGGTAAATGGCTTATAATTGCTGTTTCCTTGCTCGGATCTGCTTCACATTTCACACACGCATTGCTCCAATGGTCCTCTACCGCCCTGTGACAAATCCACATTCGTCCCGCCCCCGCTAAGCCCAGGGTCAAGGTCACAGACTGGTGCGTTCAAAACCTTGACGCTCGGGTAAATGGCTTATAATTTCTGTTTCCTTGCTCGGATCTGCTTCACATTTCACACACGCATTGCTACAATGGTCCTCTACCGCGCTGTGCGTTCAAAACCTTAACGCTCGGGTAAATGGCTTATACTCAAATATGCCTCGTTTTCTTTGGCTGCCAGCGGGGGCATTCGTGGGCCGACAGGCCACATTTCTAGTTATAGATGTGACCCACCTGGTAGAACAACCCACACAGATGCTGCCCCAGGTCGGTATATCTCGTTATAGGTGTGACCCACCTGGTAGAACACCCCACACAAATGCTACACCCAGGTCAGTATATGTCGTTATAGGTGTGACCCACCTGGTAGAACACCCCACACAAATGCTACACCCAGGTTGGTATATGTCGTTATATGTGTGACCCACCAGGTAGAACACCCCACACAGATGCTACACCCAGGTCGGTATATCTCGTTATATGTGTGACCCACCATGGTAGAACACCCACACAGATGCTACAGCAGGTCGGTATATCTCGTTATAGTGTGACCCACCTGGTAGAACACCCCACTTGATGCTGCCCCCAGCTCGGTATATCTAGTTAAGGTGTGACCCACCAGGTGGATATTACTTTAGGGAAAGGGGTGAAGTGACTGGTGTTGTATGGACCTGGCACCAGGTCAGGTTATTCAAATTTCAGGGCTGAATATATATTCTTTTCGGTGTAAATATTCCGTTCTGATTTTGGGATTTTCCTCCCAATGCAGCGGGATCGAACCTTTTGGTTCGGCCTTAAAGGACCTCAATCAATCAATCAATCTTGTTTTCTCTACAGCGGAGGCTACGAAGGACTCGGAGGTGCCGGTGTACCTCACGAAGAAGGCGCGGAAGAAACTGCGGCGACTGAACCGCTCCGAGGCCCAGAAGGAGGAGCAGGAGAGGATACGACTCGGCCTCAAGGCCCCACCCGAACCCAAGGGTACGGATTGTAGAAATACAGTGAAATCTCTGTAAACCTTAGAGAGGTTTCGCTGTAAATCAGGCATATGATCATTCTGACATTCTGAACCATAGTCGTCTGCTATGCGATCACGAACAGACATTATCACCCGAGATAAATTTGCAAGAAACTCTGACATCTAAAATAGGATCACAGGTGTTTTCTTGGTGTCCGGTTTAGAGAGCTTCCACGGTATTGCCCTAAGTTGAGGGGAATATTATACGAATATGGACATTTTAGCTGGTGTGTGTGTGTTGGTAGTGCGAACGACTCAATTTAGCACTCAAATGTCCTGGTATGGAAGGTTTTAGAGTTGATTCCCAATTTTATCTTTTTGAAGTCTATCGATACGATACCCTTTACAGATTTTATAAATATTGCCCTAAGTTGAGGGGAATATTGTGGATTATCTCCCCAAGGAAGCAATATCGAGATATTGTTCTTGAGGGCGGTATTTAATCTATTATGCCAAATATTTAATATGATTAAAGTCGCTGTTTCAGAAACAGAAACCGAAGCAAAATGCTTGTTAACTGGAGAATCTGCCATATTGTTCACGAATGCTGGGCTGGTATCCGGTTTATATTGTAATATTACAACAGGAATGTCACAAACTGGGTACCAGCCCATTGTCAGTTGTCATTTCATTTGTATGTCTTCGCATCTTTAGTTCAATTTTAGATAAACGCCGAGTCAGTCCAACCATAATTTGCCAGTTTCCGTAATTACGCTTCGGGTATTTTCGTGGGTAATATTGTAATGGAGTGGGGTTAAATTCACATTTTACCAAATGTGGTCATGTTATATATTAAATCGAGGGTATCGAGGAGACGATCACTCTGTCATCCAAGATGGCTGCCGAAATGTCATCCTTTTATTACAGATTTCAAACGTCTTCTTCGTGTGAACCGCTTGGCCGATACTGGTCAAACTTCACAGTTATGGTCCGTAGGTCAGGTGAGCGATACGGGCCTCTTGTTCAATAACTAAGAACCGCTTCACGGATTTTTGATAATATTTGGCCACAATGTGTGTCTAGCGATGGTGCTTTGTTTTGCACATGACCCACGTCCGACGGCCCAAGGTCAAGGTCATCAAAGACTTATGTTCACCTTGTTTGTAAGGCAAAAATGTTAAAAAAAAATTGTTTTCAATAACTCCTGAGTTGCTTCACCGATTTTGATAATATTAATTAAAATATATGTGTCTTATTGTAGTGCGGATGGCCAACTTGATACGTGTATTGGGGACGGAGGCCGTACAGGACCCCACAAAGGTGGAGGCCCACGTGCGTGCACAGATGGCCAAACGTCAAAAGTAAGTGGATGGTTATACTAAAACATCTCTAAACTGTTGAAGTTTTGTGAAATTTGCGTAAATGTTTTTCAAGCACTTTATATGTCTGCATCCCTACCTTTGAAATTTCTCGTGCTATTTATTACAACTTTTATTTTCATTGTATCATCCATCATCCATCAGCCCCATTGTGTAAAATTTAATTACATGTACTTTAATACATAGAGAATACCAGGCTTGTGTCTTTTGATACCAAGTGTATCAGACGAGGCTAGGAAACGTGTAGGAATTCCGAGGCTTGCCAAGGAATTCCTACACGTTTTCTAGCCGAACATGTTAAACTTGATATCAAAAGACACCAACATGGTATTCTATTTATCAGGTAACGTTTTTGGCTACATAATGAGCACTTATGACGTTGTTTTCATTGAAAAGAACGCGGACTTGTTTCCTGGACTTGTTTCCTGGACTTGTTCCTGTGATGTCATTTCACTGACGTAATTCGGTAACGTCATGTGACGCCACTTGACCAATGAAACATGTAGGCTTGTCGAGGAATTACTACTGTTTCCGAGCCGAGCCGGATAAACCTGATATCATAAGGCACTAACATAGTATTCTATTTATCAGGTAACACTTTTGGCTACATAACAAGCACTTATGACATTGCTATATAACAAGCACTTATAACATTGCTATATAACAAGCAATTATGACATTGTTTTGGCTATATAAGAAGCAATTATGACATTGTTTTCCATTGTTTTCCGACGAGTTTCATCAATTTCATATCAAATAGAAGCGAGTTTGAGATTCTGTTTATCACATGACTTCACACTCCAAATAGCAGAAAACATGGGAGATTTTTCTATGCGTTTCAGTGAGAATACGCCATTGACTATTTTCGCATCGAATTTAAAATCTCCACAGAGAAAAAATGTTTATCACAGCAAGACAAAGAAGCCTATTTATTTTCAAAAATTTCCGATAACTTATCTCCTCTTGGCGGCCATTTTTCTTTATCGCACTCTGTATCCTTGTCGACACAATAACTCAAGTTCTACTTCACCGCTCGTAACCAAATTTGGTATACATGTTTATCACGGCAAGACAAAGAAGCCTATTGATTTTTAGCCAGGTTTTTTTTTTAAAAAATCCAGGCTATTGGATTGGCGAAAGCCGGGCGGGCGGGCGGCGGGCGGCGGCTCCACAATCAATGTTAAGTTTTCGTCTTTGTTACTGTACCACCTAGGACCACCAAACTTTCACAGCTTCATAACCAAGGGGTGCCTACCACATACAATTATCCAACATGTGACCATTTTTTTTACCTTCATCTATTATTTCTACGTAATTGACTTAGCCATTTTTAACGTTAACTTTTTAACGTACATCTGGTTAAAGTATTTTGGTTAAAATGTTTTCGTTATACTATATCTCTGCAACTGCTTCGCCCATTACCTTGAAACTTCACATGGGTGTTTATCATCATCCATATTTTCATTCTACCCCCCAACCGTGCGGCCCCTGTCCCCAATGTCAAGGTCAAATTACTTTGAATTTTTTTGTTAAAGTTTTTTTGTGTACTATATCTCTGCAACTGCTTCACCCAATACCTTGATACTTCACATGGGTGTTTATCATCATTGTCGCGCCCGCTTCTTGCGGAAAGCGCGATATCGTCGGCATTTTGGCATACGTCCGTCCGTCCGTCCGTACGTCCGTGTGTCCGGTTAAAGTTTTTTGGTTAAAGTTTTTCCATCTACTATATCTATTTTGTTAGTGTCCATGCCTCGCCCCAAGGCGCGACATGCAGGCCACAGCCATCTAGTCTACAAAAAGTGGGTATAATTATGTTATCCAAGTGTCTATGCTTGGAAAAAACCTGGCCTTCGTGGCTTTGCCTCGTTTCTTGTTATTTCTCCCCTTGGCGGCCATTTTTCATTTTCACACTCTGTATCCTTGCCCGCACAATAACTCAAGTTGTACTTCACCGATCGTAGACTTAATTGTATCCCCCGGACTCCGTCGGGGGATACTATGGATTTGACAGCGCGCCGCGTCCGCGTCCGCCGCAGACACTTCTTGTCCGGAGCATAACTCGAACACCCTTTGGAATATTTTCATGAAACTTCACACATGCATAGACCACGACCCGAAGGTGTGTCGCGCACAAGAATGACAACTCTTGCATAGCTAATTTTTTAGTTATCTCCCTTTTTTGTTTCGCGCACTGATTGACCATAACTCGACCACCCTTTGGAATATTTTTATGAAACTTAACACATTCAATTAGACCACGAACCGAAGGTGTGTCGTGCACAAGAATGACAACTCTTGCATAGCTAATTTTTCAGTTATCTCCCTTTTTTGTTTTCGCTCACTGATTTCCTGTCCGGAGCATACATTAACTCGACCACCCTTTGGAATATTTTCATGAAACTTCACACATGCATAGACCACAACCCGGAGGTGTGTCGCGCACAAGAATGACAAACTCTTGCGTAGCTAATTTTTCAGTTATCTCCCTTTTTTGTTTTGCGCACTCTACAAACTGGACAATAATGCATGAAGACCTGTTTTCTCGTCTGCTCTGTATACCTTTTCTCGTGTGCTCTGTACACCTTACCTGTAGAGAGAACAATAGAAACTGGGAGAACCATGTGCTAAGCATGGGCTAGCATGTGCAGATGTCCAGTGCTTGACCACTGCTGACCAGGTAATTTATACAGGT